>OX451346.1:48570839-48624999 GCA_949629155.1 Myopa testacea | reverse complement strand
AATATTGCAGTCCGCTCAATTGCAATTCAACATTCTTTTTGAAGTCCAGCCTTTTTTCATATATTTAAAACATTTTTCACCGAACCGTATAAACACGTATTAAAACATTTTAGTAAGTACAACTAATACATTTTCTTTCATTTCATAAACGTTATTTCTATTTTTCTATTTTAATAAATAGATCAAAATCTTGATGACAATTTGATGCAGCATAATATTGCAGTCCGCTCAATTGCAATTCAACATTCTTTTTGAAGTCCAGCCTTTTTTCATATATTTAAAACATTTTTCACCGAACCGTATAAACACGTATTAAAACATTTTAGTAAGTACAACTAATACATTTTCTTTCATTTCATAAACGTTATTTCTATTTTTCTATTTTAATAAATAGATCAAAATCTTGATGACAATTTGATGCAGATCGTGCAGGATCATTATTCAAATAGATTTCAAACTTCTGTCGCCGCCTCTTCACACTAGAATTCGTTTCATGGAACATATATTCAAATTGGGTTAGCCGAATGTATAATTGAGAATGCGCCTGCGAATGATAATGGCGACCAGAATTATCACTATTTTCCACACCGTCCAGTCTTGCAGAAACATGGTACTACGCGTATAAGACCCGTTTTTGATGCATCTGTTAGACCCATCGTTAAACCAATGCATTTAAACTGGGCCTAATTTGAACTGGGCGAACTTTTGCACTCAGCAATAACTAGATTCCGCGAAAGGGAAATTGGTGTCGTTTCAGATTTAAAAAAGGATTTATACAAATTCGTGAAAATGAACGAGATAGAGATTTTCTACGATTGTTAAAGGACAATAGAGTCACAGACGAAATCGATAGTTAACCAATTAAAGACTTCCTTTTTTATAGACAATTGCACTAGTGATGGTTCGAATGATGACACAGTTATCAAAAGTACTATGGTATTGGGCGTTGTATGGGACAAAAGCGACGATTCTATCTCTATTAATCCGGAAATGGTACAAAGAGATATAATAGTCACCAAAATTGTAAATTATATTCGAGAACGTGGGCTTAATCATCGTCAATTTGCTTCACTTCTGGAATATATAGAATGTGAATACACCAATTTACCATATTATACAGAAATTCGATGGCTTTCGAGTCATAAAGTATTAACACGATTCTTCAAATTGCTGGACGAAATCAATGTGCTGAATTAAATGATGCAATGTATAAAGGACCTCGCTTTTTCAGTTCATATTACAAGTCATCTTAATAACCTTAATCTTCAGCTTCAAGGCAAAAATCATGTTGTAACTACGCTATTTGATAATATTAGCGCTTTCAAGCAAATATTATTACAAGCGAAAACAAATAGAAAAAGAAAACTTGTCTTACTTTGAGAGCTGTCTACATATATTGATTAAATCACCTAAATCAAAATTTGCAGAATATGCTCTCCAAATTAATTTGTTAGAAATGGAGTTCGATCGAAGATTTTCAGATTTTAAAAGCTGTGAATTACAATTTTTTTTTTTACTTCACTTTTATCTATTGATATTGAAATTGTTGATGAAAACTTGCAAATGCAAATTAATTGAAATTCAATGTGATTCTTTTCTGAAGCAAAAAAGTATGGAAGTAAGAATTCCAGATTTTTGTACATATTTATCTGCAGATCGGGTTCTTAAAATGTTATCTTTTGCCAAGCGTATATTGGCTATGTTCGGAAGCACCTATTTATGCGAGCAACTAGTTTCGTTAATGAAAAATAACAAAAATGCAGAAAGATCATGATTAACCGATCAACACTTATCATCAATTATAAAAATTGCATAATGAAATAGAATGGATTTTTAACCTCCCATAAGCGCCATGGTGGGGAGGATGGAAGAAGATCCACCTCCTCGAGCTTTCGCTACTAAGCCTCAAATCAGGCCAGAACCTTTGGACGTTGATACTACCCTACAGACACGCAATATAAATTAATAAACCACATCAGAATGACCTTACAGGAAAAAGACCTCCGCAAAACTACGCTCAAAACCCAAATAAATAAAGAATAAGAATAAAACTGAGAGTTTATTTGATCGTTCGGTCGGCTGATCAAGAGTAAAAAAAAATTTTTATTTGATTGAGAACGAAAGTTTTAAAAATTCTGATTTTAAAATTTGTTTTGTTTCGCTTTCGACGTCAATAGAACAAGCATGCGATAATTTCAACGCTTCACAGTGCGTTGTGTTTTTTTTCTTCAAAGGATGGTGAAACAAAATTTTGTTAAGTTATTGAAATTTCATGAAATTTTTTAAAAAAAAAAAAAAAAAAAAAAAAAAGAAAAAAAAAACAAAAAGGAAACAAAAGAGAAGTGAAGAGTGTGCTAACTAGGAACGTGTGACAATAGATGGATGAGAGTGGGATGGAAGGTAGATGAATAAAGAGATGATGATGGTGATCGGGTGGCTTGCTTCATTGTTTTTGTGTTCGCTTAAACATTGTAGAGCACAGACTGCAATAAATGGATGGAAGGACTCGAGCATAGTTTTGTTAAAAAGTTTATAGAGAGAGAGAAAGGGACAATAACTTATTCATGAGAGGCCGACCAAAAGATAAAAACAAATAACAAAAAATTGTAAAAATCAAAAAGAAAATAAAAACAGGAGACAAACAGGAAGGAAAACGAGTACAAGCAAAGGTAATGATAGAAATAAGTGAAGTAAATGCAAATAAATGAAGTCAGTGAGTGGCAGAAAAGGGAAACACAATAATGATGATTGAAGGGATGATGATGGCAACAAGAGCAACTTTTCTCACTCTTATTTGTTTTTATTATTATGCATAATTTTTTGATAAGTTTCTTCAAAGCCATCATCTTGGAAGTTCTTTCTTCCATTCGAGCATCACTAATTAAATGGGAAATTCAGCCAGCTGCTTGGTCAAAAACAAGCTGGTTGAAAATATTGAGATGTAAAAAGGCAGGTTTTACATCGCAGGTAGTGAATGTTGAAGCTGTGGCAGTGTGGAGCGAAAGGGGAAGAGAAACACACGAAGAAACAAATCACAACAACTTTATTCAACCAACAGAAGGATGGATCCATTCCTTTACGGAACCTTCCGGCTTCATCTCCCTTTTCTTCTTCCACCTCCTTGTTTATCATCTTGATTTGAGTGAAATGGAGTTCTAGAGAGAGATAGAGAGGTAAACAGGGTGTAATAGATGTATTTTTTGGTTTCTTGCTTTTAACATTTGCACTTATTTACTGTACCTAAAATGTAACACTTTCTGGAATTTCAAAAGCTTGTCTACTAAAGATATTCAATGTTACTCCAACATCACTGCACCAGGCTTAAAATTATCGTGAAATAAAAGCGAATCCGAAATTTCTTTGTCCCAAATACAATATTTGTAAATACGATCATACAATTCATATGATCGAATACACTTCAACTTAAAAACCAGAATAAGAATTATGACCACATATAAATCAAGAAGCATGAAAAAACAGTTTCATGAAATAAACCAGAGGTTTTTCTATGAAATGTTAAAAAAAATACTGTTGAAAAATTGACAAAAAAATAATCGATAATAATTCTGTTGCTTTGCATGCAAGCAACATGCTGTTGTTGGTGTTCTTGATATTATTATTGTTGTTGTTGTTACTGTTGTTGCCAGAGATGTTTTCTTTACTCCTGCTGATATCTTCGTTACCTGGTGTGCTGATGCTAGAAGGGACGACGAAAGAGAAGGTGGTGCTGGAGCACTCCACCAACGAAATAATGGCACTCAACTCAAGTGTTTAAACTTTTAAGTGCTCCTATTGTGGTGGATCCCATTATTACTGTTGTTGTTGTTTTTATTATTCCATATATACTATATTCAATAATAATCCATACTGTAGATACTGTAGAAACAACAAGAAAATCAGTATTATCATCCTCGGCACTGATGGTCAAATATATTCAATTATTTAGTCGAAAATTCGACCGTTCTAACTACATATCGAACTTCTACATCCAGTTTCTGTCCAAAATCATGGGATAGTGTTGGGAGGAGGGGAGGAAATGGAACCCAGAGAGGACGTGAATCATACTCGTACCCCGTTTCCCTCTTTCATTCTATTTTATAGACATCTAATTTTACGTTTCTTTTTATTTTTTCCTTTTTATTAAGAAGCTTAAAGTTACTGTTCTTTTGGTTATTGTTTTACTTCTTGTTTGTTGTTGGTGTTGTTGTTGTTGTTGTTATCATTTTTAGTTTATAGTCTGCTGTATCTATGTTTCTGAAATGAATTTGAAATCTACGATAGTAGTTTTTCATATTCAATTTAGAGTGTTTTCATTTTATGATATTCGAATGGGTACAATTTTCTCTCCCAGGGATTTAAAACTGTCGTAGAGTTGTAATCGGATTCAGTGAGATTTTGTAGAGACTGACTAAATCCCACTCTCTCTCTGCTCCTCTACCCTCCTTTTAACTTTCTCTCTCCTTCTCTTACTTACTAACTCCAACACCTGTATTTTCATCAATTTAGTATTTCGTCATCCGAGCACATTTGGCCACAAGAACAACAAAAACCAAGTTAAGTCCACTTCTTAAACGTGCTCGTATCTATTAAAGCCTATTTTGTGGTCAATTTAACCTTTGTCGCAATATATGTACATATGTATATGTTAAGCTCAATATAGTACACTAGGAAAAGTTAATCCCTGTTACAGTGGTCCAACTTATACATTGGGACAAAAATATTTAAGTGCTTAATCATTAAATTCAATCTCAGCCTTTTCAAATGATTTTATAATGATTTTCAGATTTGAAGAATGAATAAGAATAAATTAATGAATTATTGTCTTTATTGAGGCGTTTGTATAACATGCATGACCTTCATAAATGGCATCATGACTATTTTGCATCTCGAGTTTACTTGAGTAAACTTTATTTCTTGAATAAAGGAATGATAAATACAAATCGAATATAAAGCGCCCTCTCTTCTGTCTAGTTTTTATATATTGCCTAGTTTCTTCAACATCATTCATTCTCATATAACATTATCAATTATAATACTCAGTGAGTCTTAAATTTGATTTAATAATAATACTGCTTCCTGTAAAATTATACGCAACATTAAAGGAATTCTTCTTATTTATTACCTGGATTCAAATTGATCTCTAAGAAATCAGAGAAGTTTAAAAATAAATGAACTGCAAATAACAAAATAAATTAAATAACAACTTATATTTCAAACACTTTAAACAAAATCAGTCATTCGTCTACGACGTACCACGATGAAATGAGCAATGTAATTGGAATTTGCGAATTGTATGTATACTATTTTCCAGTTGGATAGAAAAAAAGCTCGGTTAATTCAAGGCCATACTTTCCAAGGAATTTTAACAACGGGAAAAGAGTTACCATCTCCATACAAATTCGCAATTCAAATGTTTGCAATGCAAAAGTGTATGACTTTTATTTAGTGTTTTCCTATTGAAAAGTCTCAGAAAACTACTAAAAGTTATAAAAATAATACTATATAACGTCCTTTAAAGTTTTAAATTAATTTTATGCAACATTAAATAATTTGTTCAGTATCGAGAATGCGTACTCGCGATTCTCAACTTTTTTTGGCAAGCCTTTGTGAGGCATGGTAACCCTTACAAGAAAAAGAAATATTTTTAGCCGAAGAGATGCCAATGTATTCTACCAGTTTTGTTGAATATTAATATGCGTTTTACTTTAATATTTACTTAATGTTGATTTTAGTTCCTTTGGTGTTTAATATAAAGGAATGTTAATTTAAATGCATGGATTGTTAATTTATTTGTGTTTGGTTAATTTTAATTGAAATAAATGAATTGTAGAATTATTTTCATTAACTCATTTCAATTTAAACAAACAAGAAGTGAAAAATTACAAATACAAATAAGTTTACATTACTTTTAAGTATATGCAAACCGCTAAGAAATCACAACTCTTGCATGCAAAGTAGTTTTTCTAGTAATGCTTACTTAAAAACCAAAGGAATAATAAATAATAAAGTTGTGTCGTTGGTATCCCTGTCACGTAGTCACGCCATAATTCATAATTTTGTGGCGATGTTGGAAAAAAACCAAAATGGTTTACCGTTAGAAACGGCATCACTTATATTCCTTTCTTTCACACACACACTGTGTGACTGAAGACGTGGTCTTATTCCCTTGGAATAAGATGGTTCTGATGACGAACATTAGGCCTGGCTACACGTAGTATCTTTCGAGCGGATTCACTACTGGTATGTTGATACCATCGGTGGCTACACGACCAGTGTGTATAATATGCATTGAATATCCAAATGTTGGCCAGAGTGAGAGAAAATATGGACACGCGTTCGGCAAACTACGTTGCTCTTCTTTCGTTTCTTCATACCCCTCTGGGAGGGTATCACTGATATAGAAACTCACTCAGTGAGTGAAACGGTTTCAAAAGTTCCTGTTCCGCAGTGCGTCTAGCCAGGCCTATTTTCTTCATCTCGCTTATGAAATTGAGAGCACTTTCCAGTCTTCCACTGAACATTCTGAACATTTTCTCTCTGAGAGAATTTACCCGAAGTGGCTTCGGCAGCTACTTGCCGGCAAGTAACTGGCTAGACCACATTCCCAACCAGGCTCCCATACGATTTGTATAGGAATTTACTGGCCGGCCAAGCTTGGCAAGTTACTGGCCAAGCCGCTTGGCCAGTAAAATCATTCACGAAGCCTTTCCGAAGTGATTTTTTAGAATTTTTGCTGCATTTTATTCCACGGATTTCCACGATTGGAAAGTGGCGCAGGTTGCAAAAACATGTTGCTACAACATGCAACATGCAACATGCAAATTGTTGTAAACATGAGTGAAACTCACCTCACAGAGGTTCTAGTATAGCCTAAACAGTTTAAAAAAAACTCGACTATTATTAGAAACCCACCGGGTTTACCCAAAGGGTTCGGATGTTCGGATTTAGCAATCCATCAGCAGCACCTGAGCAGGGGTGAAAAGCTTTCGTGTCCGACCAACGCTTTTTTAACTCACATCAGAGTGAAAGTGAAATTGAAAGTTTTTGTAGTGCGTTTTTAGGCGCTTTTTTAGAACGTTTTATTTGCTTGTGTTGTTCAGAGTTGTTGTTGGTTGGGTTTTTTGCCTTTGTGCCTTTGTACGTATGTTTGTTTCTTTGTCCCCCTTATTTGAGTCCTCGCCCTCCTCCCCCTCATCGCTTGTTTTTAGTTTAGGTTTCTTTATTTTCATTTTTAGTTCTTTTTTTCTTCTTTTCTCTTTTATCGCTTTCTTTATCTTTCATTTGTTTCTGTTTGACAGCACATCAGCTGCTGCCATTATTGTTGTTCTTCTTATTTTACTGCTTTTGCACTTCAGCCAACATTTCGTGTGTTCATTCGGCTTCATAATCGCTCAACTTGGTTCGTTCTCCGAATTTCTTATTCTTTCTTCCTTTCTCTTCCTCTTTTCCTTCCTTTTCTCCTTCCTCGCATTTAATTTAATAAGTTTTATCGCATGTCAGTCAGGTTTCTCTTAATAAGAGGCGCTTAATTATGTTTAAGTTGAGTTTAATTAGCAGTCGTTGATGTGGCGTTAAAAGAATGTTTTGTGGCATAAGAAGAAAGTTATCAAGATTGATTCATTATGATTCAAAGTGAATCAGAATGAGTTAAGGTCTTGGTAAAAATAACTACCGATGCAAAATTATTCTTAATTCAAAGGTATTTCAAATAAATAAAAAATGGCTACATTACCTGGAAATTCTCCTTTTATTTCTTCGATTTAACCTTCGTCTTGTATTAAATTCTCCTCCTCCTCCTTCTTCTTTTTCTTCTGCTTTCTATACTTGTACTACTTTCTACACTGTCTTGTATATTTTTCTGGTCTCCTTCTTCTTATACTTTAATACCCCTTCTGCTTCCCTTCGAATAAACAAAGAATTGGTTTTTTGGTATTTTTCTGAACAATAATTATTATTATTATCTCTATTTTTATTTATAATCATTACTTATTATTCATTATAATAATTCATTATAATTATAATAATATTTTCTATACAAATACATTCAATAACAACAATTTTTTTATTTATTTAGATTTACTTTAATAATTTCTCCTTCGCTCCTTCTTTCCTTCCTTTCTTTCCGACTTTCTTCCTTCCTTCGGATCGTTCTTCGTTAAATTTATTACTAGATTTTTATACAAATACAATAATTAATTATTTATCATCATCTTCACCTTTTTACTTAAAGTTCTGCTTGTTAATTACTTCATAATAATAATAATTCAAATGAATTTCTTTGATGATCATCGTCAGCTTTCCTTCCGTTTTGTATTTTCTTTTATTTTTTATATGAAATTTCTTTGTTTAATAATAGTTTCAACAATTAAGTTTTCATAGAAATGTTATTGGATGCATTTTGTTTGTTGTGTTGTTGTTTTTTTTATCGTTTACATACATTGTTTTTTATCTCGTAACACTTTTGGCATATTTTTTACTTATGTTCTTTTCTTCGGTTGTTGTTTTTAAGTTTCCTCAACTTTTGACGAATTTTCTCTTAATGCTAAATTTAAAATAAGGTTTCTATGCTTTTGTGACATTTGACAATTGTTATTATTATTTGTTGTTTTTGTTGCTGTTAATGTTATTAAGTCGTAAAATTGAATTTCTTTATTCTTTTGGTTTTCTTTTCTTTATTTTTTTATACGCGATGATATTAAATAAAATCTGATGCTTTTTCTTCATTTATTATCTATTTTTATATATAAATCGAAATCGCTTACAACTCTTAAGTTAATTTAATTAAAATTCAATTAAATTTATTCTCAAGTTTAAATTTCAATTTTTATTTGTTTGTAATATTTGTTCTTCCTTTATTGTTGTATTTTAGTTGAATTTCTGAAGTCAACGAATAAAACAGAAGAATAGTAAAAAATTTCAAAAAAATTACTCTTGCTAAAATATTTTTCGGTGAGACAAAAGTTGTGTGTAGTACTTTTACAGAGTATTTTTATTTGGGTGCCAAATAGTTGTTGTATTTAAGTTACGTTAAAAAGTGAAAAATTCTGAATGCTTTTAGACGAGAAATTAAATCTCATTCATTCATTCATTGATTCATGATTTCTAGTTTGATTTTAGATTTTGTTTTTCTTTTTCTTTTCTTCTTTACATACGAATATTTTGTAAATCTAGTCTAAGTCTCAAATGTAGAAATGTTTAAATTAGACTCAGAATAGATATCAAAAATAGAATAAAATACAAATACTAAATAATAACTAGAATAAATACAACAATTTAAATTTTAAAAAGGAATAGAAAAAAGCAAAATAAAATAAAATAAAGGAAAGAAAGTAAAATAAAAAAATTATATCCAAGTAAACTAAAACAAAATAAAGTAAATTTTTAAATTTAAATTAAATGAATGTAAATAAGAATAAATTGAAAATTAAAATGAAATAAATACTAAATTAATTAATTGAAGTGATATAAATTCAATGTTTAGATTCGCATAATTTTATTTATATTTATTACGATTATTTAGTCTATTAATTTGAAAAATCGCGAAATTCGAATACAATTTCAATTGCTTATGATGACATTTCAACGAATCTCGAAGTTCGAATTTTCCGCTCGCTTTCTAATTTATTCTTTTCTCCAATTTTTCGTTTGAGGCCAACTAATTTCCATAATTTCTATTCAATTACGTTATTATTATTGATCATCATCAATGATGTCGTCAGCATTAGCATCATCATTATCTTTATCATCGTCTTTATCATTATCATTATTTATATCATAAATGTATATCATTTGATTTACGTAGGTTTTCAGTATCGGTTTTTATTTCTATGTGTTCTTCATTCGTATATTCTGCTTCTTCTCCTTCTTCTGTCGCTTCTGCTTCTCGTCGGTTTATTATTTAAAATTAATTCAAATTTAATACATACTTTAAATTCAATTATATAGGCATCTATTCATGTTAACTATATTATATTAAAAGTTATACAAAAGTAATCGCTAACGATTTACATAATTAATTATTAATTATTAATTATTAACTAACAAGATTTGTTTTCAGTTTAATTACAAAAACTTGGTTTTCTACTTTTTTGGTGTGAATTACTTAGATTAAATTTCTTCTATTAAATTTCATTTTTCTTGCTTCTATAAAATTCTATATATTTCTAGGAAGTCAGCGATGTGGAAAAATATCGAGAATGTAAGAGAGAGTGACGGAGAGGAAGTACTTCTTTGCTTTTATTTGTTTAAGAAGACGTCTCGAAGGTGGTCTTAAATTTTAAATTTTAAAAGCTATTTTTAAAAGTATTTAAAATTTCTAAAAAGCAGTTTTTGAAAAAGTTTTTATTACATGGGATTTATACACTTTTACCTTAAAGTACTGAAGCAAAGTAATGTACATTTAATGTAGATTATTTTGAAGAGAATTTTAAAGTTTTGAAAATTTCAACTAATAACAAATGCTTTTTTTAAAACTTAAATGCAAATAAATAAAAACAATTAAAAATAAAGAAAATTTGCTTAGTTTTTAAAATGATTTAAAGGTTATTTTCAGCCCCAGATTATTTTTTTAATTCAATAATGAAAATAATAATAAATGCAAAAACTAGAAAATTTATTTTCCCTTATTATTGTACTTTTTTTGAATAGAAAAAGAAATCAGGAATTAAAATAAAAGATTAAATAAGAAATCATCTACAGTATGTAATTCATGACAAATACTTTTTGCTTTCATAAATAATAATTTACCAAAAATTTAAATATAATTATTCTAAATATTTTTCTTCCTTTTTTTTTGCAAATGTTCTTAATTTTGTTGTTAATGTGCTCCGTAAGGAATTTTGTTTGCTTTTGTATTTGTTTTTGTTTCTTTGTTGAAGTTGCAATTTAATTATTGTATTTGCAATTTTTTAATTAATATTATTTTCGGTTGTTGTATTTTTTTCAGCAATTTATTTTCATGTTTTTGTTGTTGTGATAATCAAATAACTAGAGTATTAAGTTTGTTGTTGTGGTTGCTTTTGTGTTGATTTTAAAAAATGCACTTATTTCATATATAATCTGTAATTTTATGATTTTCTTTTCCTTGTTTGAAGAAATGCTTATGTGTGTGGGTGTCTTTCTGCTTCATTTTTCTTCTTTTTGTTTTTTATTTTTTTATATTTTTTTACTAGTTTTTCTATTGTTTTAAATTTTATACATTTGGCTATAAATTTGATACTATTTTCTTTACTTTTTCTCTAAAAATTTAAAATAAAAACTTTTGTTTTTCTGCGAGCTTCAAATCGTCTCTTTTTCCTTGCTTCACGCTTTTTTCTTTCCGTGCAGATTTTAAAGGTATTTTTCAGATTTTAAAAATGATTTAATTTTTGGTATATCTTTAAAGTGTTTCGTTTTTGTAATTTTTTAGAAATATTATTATTTTAACTTTTTTTCTTTATGTTTGTTTGTTTTGCTAAATACGAGCTTCCTTTCTTCGTCTCTCATCGTTCTGTAGTAAAGTAATTCGTCAGTTTTTAATCAGGCTTTTTTTAGTTTTTTGTTTTGTTTTTGTCTTTATATTAGTATTTCATTTAAGTTCTGCTTTCGGGTAAAAGAAGGAAGAATTAAATGTATGTATGTAATAATAAAAAGTGAAATAAATTTAAATCCCTGTTGTTTTCTTAACTAAATATTAATTAATTGATTTCTGAAATAAATTAATAACAATTAATTGTTGTACATTTTTTAGCTGTAAAATCTGAGGGTCAATAAATCAACGAATGTTGCTTAAGAGCTGCCAGCAGCTTTTATTTTTCGTGGATTTATTTAAAATTTTTCATGTTGCACAAAAAAAAAATGCAAAATAAATAATTATTAAAAATAATAAGAATTCAGTAATTTAAAATGTCATGTTTGAAGTCAGAGAAATAAATTGAAATCTTTCAAAGAAAAAAATTTTAATTATTGGAGCATGATTTCCACACACTAATTGTAGTGTATAAAAAAAGACGTACATAAAATATGAAGCATATATAGAAGCATTATATTCCCACCAACAATAATGCGTCAGTACACTGCTTCTACTCTTTTTATTCAATCAACTAGATAGATAGTCACACGATAGATGCACACGAGAAACCTGAGCAACAAAATTTTGCGTTTAGATTCCTTTTTGTGCTTAGCAACATATCTTGATAAACAATGTTTATGTACTGGGATATCTTGATATCTTCTAATGCAGATCAAATTTCGTCTCCATTTCTTCAGTAGAGAAGAAAAATCGGTGTACAAATCGGTATTCATTGAAATGGAGTAAACGGAGAAGACGTTAGAGGTTTGGAACCCTTTTCATGAGGCGTATTTATAGTATAAAGAAAGAATAGATTATTCATGGTAGTTTTTTGGAGGCGAAACATATTCTTGAATCAAATGAATATTAAAATATATTTAAAGATTAATATATTTTTAATGTTTGGCTGTAGTTTTTGAAATTTAATTTAAAAACAGTTTTCTTCCTCCAAACAAAATCAAGTTACTCGATTTTTGAATTTGTATTTTTAATATTATTTTATTATAATTATTATTATTTAGTATTATTTTATTATTATAATTATTTTTAATATTGTAGTTATTATTATTATTATTATTGTTATTATCATATTGTTATTGAATTTTTATTATTGTATTATTATTATTATTATTATTATTTTCAATACCAGTTGCTGTTGTTTTTTGGTTTTCTTTTGTTATTGTTTTAATTCGTAACAACTTTAAGAATCCATTAATTCGTCTAACGTTTTGAAAATTTTATTTTTCTTTAAAAGTAATTTAATATTATTTTATAATTAAATTTGTATTTTTCTAAGAAAACTTAAGAATTAGTTTTTAATATTAATGTTTTCTGTTTGGTTTTTCTGTTTCCTCGTCTTCGGTTTGGAGACACTCCCTTCGCTTATACAAAATTATTACTTTTTACACATTTAGTACTCTTAAAATAGGTTTTACTGTGCGCTTTAATTCTCTGTTCTGGGTTGAGTTGTTTGGAAAGTTGAACGTTCAAGTGTTTCTCTTGTATCTTAAGTTTTGTAAGTATCATTTTATTACAATTAATAAGAAAATATGAAAACTAAACTTAAAATTGGATAAAAGGAAACAATAAGAATCTTAAAAATAGTAATAATAATAATAGCAATTTTAAAAATAACAATAACAATAATAGTAATGATAATAATAATATTATTAATAGTAATTATAAGAATTTTCCTTGTGTTGTTGTTTTGTTATCCTTCTTACTATATTTTTGGCTCTTGTCTAAAGTTAATAATTTAATTTCGGTATACCTGTTTTTTATTTGTTCTTTTTATTAAACTATTTAAGAGTAGAGTTCATTAAGGTTGCCAAGTGTTGGTTGATGTTGTTTTTATTGTTGTTATGGGGTATTCTTTCCAAGTATCTAAGTTTGGGAAAAATGCTGGTGGTTATTATTTTCTCTCCATTTTCGTTAATTTTTAAATTTCTACAATCAACTGTATTTAATAATGTTTGCTGCTTTGTTTCTGTTTTAAATACTTACAGTTGGTTGTTTTTGTTGCAACCTTCTGTCTATAATCTAAACCTGTGGCAGTTTTTTTGGTTTTTTATTAATAGTTTTTTCCAAATTAAATGAAAATGAATCAAACATAATTCTTTTGTTTATATTGTTTTTCTAATTGTAATAAAATATTCTAAGCTATTTTGTCGACGAGTTTTTCTAATCCCACCGATTTTCTTCTTTGTTTTTTCTCGGCTTCTTTTTCTTTTCTAACTTCGCTTCTGCTTTCTTTCCTTCTTCCTAAATTTTAATTTCATCATCTTAAAAACTCGTATATTGTTTGTTAGTAAATCTCTTTAATTAACTTAATGATGTTAAGAGGACAATCGTTTTTAATTTGATTCTTGTGTATGTTCTAAATTAGTTGTTGTTTTATATTTCTTTTGCTTTTTTTCCTTGTAAATCTATGTTTGAAATGTGTTTTGTTTGTGTTCTTTTTTTTTGGTTTTGTTTCCTATTAAATTGTAACTTTTCTTAAATATAATTTATTTTTGTTTTATTCTTAATTAACTCTGAAAACTTAAAACATCTCGCGTCTTCGGAATGTCGCGCGTTTCGCGTCTCCTCTTCTCTCCTCTCCTCCCGCAGCCCCCGCCATCACTATGACGAGGGCGGCCTCCGGGTCGCGTGGCTGCCGCGTATCCACCATCGACGCCACAAATCGTTTATATTAAAATTGTAAAAGTAGTGAAAGAAGTGATGATTTCTACTACAACTACTGCTCTTGTTACAACTAAGTTTAGTACTAATGTTACTACTAATTCTACGACTAATCCTACCGCATCTGCTGCGACATTGACTACAAATACAAGTTGCTGCCTGGCGAGTTCTACGCTTGACCACCTCTGCATCAGTATCGTCGCCGTTCTTGTGATTCTTGTCTCCGTATTCTTTGCATGTTTCCATCTTCATCTTGACAGCGTTCGTTCTTCCGCTGCTCTGCTCTCGGCGTCGGCAGGTTTCACGCTCACTTTCAACGCAGCGACTTCGCTGAATGCGCGACAGCGCTGCACTTGAATCCTGCTCTGCATCTGTGCTGCCGGAAGAATAACAACAACAGCGACTCCCCGTCCTCCTCCTTCGCGCTGCAGTGCTGCTGCTCCTTTGGTTCTTCCTCCCCCGCTGTTCCGCTCGGTCGTAGGCGCAGCAGTGGCGCCGCTCACCCCACCTGCACTCCGCCGCAAAGGCAAAGCCGCTGTTCAGCAGACAGAACAAAGCGCTGAGGCACAGCATTAAAGCACGCATTGACGACGACGCACTGCTTCGCGTCCGTCCCGCCGTCGCCGCCGCCGCCGACGCATAGTACGGGATGGTGCAGCGACTGCTCACCGACGGCACCGGCTGGCACGCCGGCAGCGGCTCGTGCGGCATCTCGTCGATGTCATCGTAGTAGAAGGTGCCCGCGTAGTACGCGTAGTACGGCAGACGCTCTGCCTGCTCGACGCCTGCGACGCTGGAGACATTCAGCAACGCGATCGAAACACTGCCCTTGCGTTGCTGCGTCGCCGATGACGTGCCGCCGAGTGTGATGTTGTGCACGTGCCTCGTTGGAGCTGCCGGGCGACTTGCGGTGGTATTTCTTGCTGTTGCTGTGGTGGAGTTGATCGCGTCACCAGGGCGACCGTGCAGATCGTCGCTCGACGTGTCGGCGAACTTGCTGCAGTAGGTGCAGAGGCCCTGCGTCGCTTGTCCGCAGTATTGATAACAACACTCGGGTGGACCGTTATTCGATTTGAGCCGCTGTTCGCCGGTTTCTTCAATATTGGGATCTGATGAAAGAGAAACAAAAAAAAAATGGAAAAAGACAAACGAGTGGTTGAGTGAGTGAACCAGAGAGTGGGTCAGTCAGAGTGATAAAACGGGGGCCTACCTAAGCACAGGAAAGTCGGCTCGCCTGCGTACTGCGTGGGCAGCGCTGGTGCTCGATCGGCTGGCAGCAGATACGGACACTTCTGCTCGACCGTCTGGCAGACGCTCAGACAGGGCCGAATTCTTCGTCGTTTGCGGAACTCGACTTTTCTTTTCGACCTGCAAAGGATACGTTTTTAAAGCCTGTTTTTCGAGAGTGGAAATCTTCTTCAATGGATACCTTTTCAAGAGCTTCGATACCACCGGATACTCAGCGCGCGGATCCTCACTCGTCGCAGTGAATATGAGATTGTGTTCTCCATGTTGTTGTTGCTGCAACTGGTGGTGGCCTCCTTCATTTGGGTTGCTTTGAGTCTTTCGTAGGCAGCGTCTATCTGTCACGCGTTCGCTTGTCGTGGATGCGTCAAGGTTTCTTTTACTACTGCTGCTGCTGCTGCTGCTCCAGTTGTTGTTATCATTGTTGTTGCTGTTGATATAGCAGTCGATGACTTCATGAAAAGTAGCTGCAATGCTGCGTTTATTACGTGGCACGCTGTATTCGCTGCGTTCGGCGCGTTGATTTAAATGATCATTAAAATATTGAATTATATTATTTTTATTAGAGTCAGCTTGATTATAATTGTTGCCATTATGATAATGATTATTGTTGTGATTATTGTTGCGATTATTATTATTATTATGAATACTTTCGTTCGATTTAATTAAATTATTATTGTTTTCGATTTTATATAAACTCTCAATGTCATTATTATTTATGAACTGCTTTTTATTATTATTTTCGGCTGGATTATTTATTTGTTTATTACTGTTAGTGGAATTCGATGTTGTTGTTGTTGTTGTTGTTGCTGAGTTGTTGTTGGTATTATAATTATTGTTGTTATTATTGCTGTTGCTATTGTTAGCGTTGTTGTTGTTGTTGTTGTTGCTGTTGCTGCTGCTCCTCGCGTCACTTGCGATGGTGTCATTCTGCTCTGCGAAATACGGGATCAACGTGCTGCAGACCCAACGACGATAGGCTTCCTGTCATGAAAAGAGAAGAGGATTTAAATTAAATCTTGAAATGAAAAGGAAAAAAACAAATATTAATATTAAACTATGAACCATGTTATAATATTATGGACACTGCTTTTGTGTGGAGTTCAAAGCTAAATCAGAAGCAAGAATAATGCTAGAAGTGATGAGACTAGAAGGGGATTCGTAAGCAATAAACCACGAGTAATTTTCTTCGATTGATTTCAATGCAGTAGCAACGGCAGGGGCGCAGTTCAATCAGTATAAAGAGCAATCAACGACCATGTATCAATCTTAAGTTTACACTTTAACACACACACACACACACGCAACACACACATACATATATATTCACATACATACTCTTGCTCTAGCTTACAAACAAATGTAATTTTCACCGTAACAGCAACTTGATTGAACTTCTGTTCAACAATTAAATTGCAATCAGAATTTCGATGCCCTACAATGAACTTAAGTCCTACTACATATGTATGTACATACTATCATACTGACACACACACACACACACACACACATGCATCCATGCATTCATTCCATTTAAACACAGATGCAGTCGTAATGCATAAACTATTAATTGCTGTTGTGTGTGGGAGAACTTCTCAAGTCGAGTGTCAACCTGTTAATAAATCTTTCATCCAGACACTCGCTCGTCTTTTCTCTCTCCCTCCCTCTCGTTCTCTCTCTTTCTCGGTCACCCCGTTCGTCAGTCACTGAGTAACAGTTTCACTTATGATCTCATCGTATCCTCACCCCTGTGCTCCCTCGCTCCCTCCCTCACTTATTCTCCTTCATTCGTTCATTCATAATGTACAGCCACACAAATCCGATTACTGATCAGGACCGAATCCATACAGAAAACTTATCGGAACCTCGGGCGGTTCCTTGACAAAAGCTGCGAACGTGACGAGAAGTGAATCGTGATAGAAAAGGCTTCTGTTGCATGGTTTATCGACTCCACGTGGATGGTCCTTCACTCCACCGCACTCTTCATCCGTCGCTTTTGGCTAACCTCAAATGTTTGTACTTCAGCCGCACTGCAAGTGAACTCCGACAGAGTGAAGAGACAAGCGACAGTTTCGTCAATCATCTTGAAGTTGGACGAATGCAGTGGACCGATCCTTCGATCCATTTTTGTGGTACAGTTAATACCATATGCTCTTAAAGTAGCTTCCAACCTTCATTTGAAACTTAGGTTGTTAGACACTAGAAGCATCCAAGAGCGTGACCTCGTAAATAGATCAGATATCATTAGCGAGATATCAAGAAGCGAAATATTGAAAAAGTTATTTATCTACAACTGGACTTTGATATTCTTCTAGAACTAGAACTCGATAAGATATAAAAGTTGAAGGTTAAAACATGCAACATTTCAAAAATCATCAAAGAATCATCAAAACGACGAGCAAGCAAATTAGTGAAATGAGTATATACGAGTATTTATATATTGTATATCGAAGAACGTTGTCTGAGATCTCGATAAATCGCGAGAAATTGGATGAATAAACGAAATTTGAAAGACTTTTTGAACATACGAATGGCAAATATAATTAATAACTGCATTTTCGAACGATTGTCAGGTAAAAATTAAAGATAGATCACTGCAGGACAAATCGGATGGTGCAAGAATAGTTATGGAAAAATTTCTCTAAACATTTGCGAAGATTTCTTAGATGTGTCGGTTTTCTTTCTTTAGATTAACGAAAAAGTAATACGATTCGATATACATACCTATATTACGAATTTCGATTACTCTATAATTTTGTCACAATCTGACATGAATTCCAACTGGATTGAGTTTATAACAGTGCACGATTAAGCTTCGAACAGAGCATCGATTAAATCGACAACAAAAGACAAGTGATGGCAATTGAACACTTGAGCAAAAGCACTCCATCAACAAGGAGATAGATACACACATGCAGAGAGAGAGAGAGAGACAGAGAGAAAGAGAGAGAGAGAGAGAGAGAGAGAGAGAAGGATAGGGAAAAAGGTGTGTATAAGTTAAGATACTCTTACAGAAAGAAGTGCTTATTTATGCATGCACTGAAACGCATTGCTTTTTGCAGCTAACTGAAAACCTCAGAAGAAGAAGAGGCTGAGGAAGAAGAAGAAGATGAAGAAGAAAAATCAGTAGAAGAATAAGAAGACCACAGTTCAAGGATCAAGCATCGTCTTTGAACAACTTTGAGTCACTCAGTCACTAGAAGAGAAGGCAGCATGGAAGGCATGACATGGAAGCTGTTCGGAGTGCGGGAGAAGGAGAAGAACACTGTGCCTGTATGTGTACATGTTGTTGTCTGTATATATGTTTGTTTGTATCTCCTCTGCATGTCTTCTGTTTCTTAGACAGATAAATGCAAATTTTTTGTTGCATATTTATGCATTCATGCAGATTGCTTTACTCAACTTTGCTGCGCCATTTTGAATTTTTGAATTAATATCATTGTATGCAGAAAGTTTGTACAACAACAGCAACAACGGGAAGAAGAAGTGATGCCAACAACAACACTCGTAGTAATAAAATTAAGTAGTAGAAAGTTATTGAAAACTAAATGAAGAAGTTAGTTTCACAAAGAACTTAAGTTATGTAGTTCATTTATGCTTGTTCTGGCGAAGGTGAGATGGTGATAAGCAAACAAACACACACACACACACACACACACACACACACATATTGTGTATATGTACAAATATATAATATAATATTTTTATTTATTGTTTCCGTACTTTATTTTTATTTGCTTTGCTTAACCATAAAACTTTCGTCGATTTCTCGATTTTAACTTTACTTCTGTTTCTATTTACACACCCGGGTGAATATTTGCTTGTGTGGGTTGGTCTTCGTTGAGATCTCTGTTGTGGTTACTGTGTGTATGTATGTGGTTCTTTAAATAAATAACCATAAGCTTATATTTAGTTCAAAGATCCTATTTAAAATGTAAAGCTTTTCTTTGATTTGGTCACAAGTAAATAGTTTTGCTGATGATGTGTTGTGGTTAAAGATTAGTAACAGTGTTGTGGTTTTTGTATCTAAATAGTTATTAAATATAACTGTTTCCCTTCTCTACACGAAACAACACGTCGTATGAGTGACATTTAAAGAGAATTAACTGTTACTCATACGCAGTGTGGGCCGGTTTATAAAAAGCATTTCTCTTGTATTTGAGAAAGTTAATAATCTATTTATTGGCTAAACAGAAGATGATAAAAGACTTGCAATTTTTGGTTCCGATTCACTGCCAAAAATATTTATTAATTTCATATCAATTTCATGGCGCAGAGATGACAACTACAACCACAGCAACAACAAAAACGGAAAAGCATATAATCCAGCAACTAGCTAATAAAACACTTGATAGCCGAGTGAAAGAAAAAGTAAAGAAGACGGAAGAAAGAAAACAGAAAACGCCGAGCAACTCAAAGTTTTCTAATGAAATACAACGGAACACTATAAGATACGAACATAAACACACAAATGAATTAATAAAAGTCAGCCAGTACCGTTTACACACACACACACACGTGTACACAGATAAACAGACAAGACATGTACTTATGTATGTATGTATGTATGTATGTATGTATGTACATCCTGTGCAGATGAGTGTATGAAGTGAAAAAGTCCCGTGAGATTCAGTTCGAATCGAGAAACGACTTCCCTCAGTTGTGTTAAAGTTTAACTTTACTGCTAGAGTACGTGTGTGTAAGAGAATGTTTACGTGTGTGTGTGTGTGTGTCTGCTTGTGTTTGTGTAGCGTTTCATTTTCATTTTATTTAATTTCATTTTTATTTATTAAGTTGTTCACTTTATATATTTTATATTTTCTTTCGTTTATATAATCAGACACCCACATATCCCTCCATCCTTATCAAACACACACACTCTCACACACACACACACATACTCACACCAACACATAACTTCATTGAAGTCACTCAACCTCCGAGCTCGTTGCTCCTTGCTTGATGTCTCGTAGTTCGTATTTCGGGTGCTGCTGGTGCTCGGTTAAGGACTCAGTTGTATCCTCAGGGTGTCGCAGCGTGATGTCCTGTTAATGAAAAATTCATTGTGTAATTAAATAATAATTTCCCCTCCCCGTTCTCTGTCTCTGCGGTGGTCTGATAGAGGAGTCTTTTTCTGTTCTTGAGATGTGTTGTTGGACTTTTCGGCTTCTACTTCGCCGAATCCTTCGTCATCCTCCCCTTCATTTTTCCCCCAAAGAGATATGAAATGCACAGACACACACTTACGTCCTTTCATTCCCCCCACCCAACCACCGTTTATCATTTACAAAGAGTGCCCTTGTCTATTTTTTTTAAGTGGCTGCAGATCTTCTTTTGAGCCACTGAGTATCTTGAGTGCCATGAGTACGTGTAACTCAAGCTTTTGAGTTGTTAAATAATTAGTACATTTTGCAAGAAACTGCGTTGCGATTGCCATATAAATTAATATTGTAAAAAGATGTTCAAGTTTTCAATAGAAAGCGCGAATAAGTGACATGGAAGCTAATTAAATGTTCCTCATACGACGCGGATACCAAGTTGAAGAGTTTCAAGTTAAATAAAAAAAGAGGAAGCAGGAGAGGAAGGAGCAGCAGAAGAGGAAAAGGAAAGTAGAAATTCTTGAAAGCACCGTTCTTTGAAAGTGCAAATGCAAAATAATCCTTAAAGTATGCAGCAGTTTTTCATCACTTAATGATTTAACATAATTTCTGCAGGTTTGACAAATGCATTTCTTTACTCAACGTTTGGATGTTCGGCGATAGCAGTCCGTTAGTCAGTCAGCCAATCAATCAGTCAGTCAATCAACGAATTCAGATGTTATTACTTAGAGATGCAATCTTTCTTCTCCTTTTAGCAATGAACAGATGAAAAAATCCTTCAAATCAAGCAAAAATTATGCTAAAAGGAGTGTTCCGTGGTTGGTGTCCACTGAAAATATGACATCCATATTTAATGCTGCAGACTCGTCTTCGCATCGACGGACGACTGACTTGTTTTTCTAGCCACCTACCCGATGTATCCCCAGCTCCCCGCCTTCTCTCCCATCCACCACATCAAACGTCCTCGCTATTCTCGGGAGGGTGAGAGGGGGATGGTTGCCGCTTCTTTTCGTCAGCCCGCCAGCAAGGTTCTTGCCATTCTCTCGAACGGGGTCATTCACAAGCAACGCGCCAACGTGAGTGACTCAGCGTCGTCCGCCTCCGGGGAAACGTCTCAATTTTCATTGTAACGGTTACATTGATGGAGACTTCAATGTGAGCGAGAAAGAGAGGGCGAGAGGGAGGGAGGGAGGGGATGAATGGGGATTTTCTTTCTGGAGATTCTGTGGAACTGTGCAAGTGTGTGTGTTTCTGTGTGCGGTTTTCGATGGATCGTGATGTGGATTTTTATTTATTCTTCCTTTGTTGTTGTCTTTTATTTAACAAAGTTATTGCAATTATTTCACATGTTGTTGTAGTTGTGTTTTTACTGCTGGTGGTTTTGTTTTTGTTGTTTTTCTTGTGTTGGAGCCATTGCACTGTTCGTACTTTAGAACCCACCCCCGAGGAAATGTCTTAAGATGAAGATTAAGATGAGAAAAGATATCATGATTAGTAATTTTTTACTTACATATATACTACTGTATTTACTACCCTTTTTACTACACTTTTATTTTCTTTATTTTCACTGATTTTTTATTAATATTTCTAACATTATTTTCATTAATAATTGAGCTATTATTTTCAGCATCTATTCTTAAGGTTTCCAGTACTGTTTATACTACTAATTTTACTTCCTTCTTTACTACTACCGTTTTTGGGGTGTGCACTTCACTTTCTACTACTATAATAACTACAAACTTTTGACTACCATTAATGCTACTACTATTTTGCCCTCGACATCCACCTTTTCTCCCGTTATTTCTAATAATGTTCCTTCAACATATCCACTATTGCATTTAATTCCTTAATTCCTTTTCCTACCATTTCCACAGCTATTTCTGCCATCATTGTCACTACTTTTCTGTTACCATTTGATGCGATTTATTTTTCTTTATATTAGTACAGTTTTCATGAATTCATTTACAAACTTCAAACTCAATTCACAAACTTCTGTTAAAGTTTGAATTCTTTTTTCGCCGAAAAAGATGCCCAACACATTTCACAATAAAATCTAAACTTATTATTGATAAAAACAAAATCCAAGTGACTCATTTCATTTTCTATATTTTTATTGTCATTTTAAGTTTGGTTCGGTTTCGGTCAGTTTTTGTTTGTTCAGTTTTTCATTTCCTTTAAAGTACTTTCGTTGATAAAACTTCAGAGGAACTCGACGACGAACTCGATTGTTACAAATCCACTCTAGTTGTCTGAGTTGAAAATCACTCCTCATCCGCATGATGTCCTCCCCCCTCACTCTCCTTTTCGCCCTCCCTCTTTTAACCATTCATGTTTCTTTCTTAAGTCCACGTGAATGTCGGGCGTCTTCTTCTTTTTGCGGTCGTCAGTCTCTTCGCTTCATTTCACATAACGGAGATGTCCTCATTCCTCAGGACACTCGTTCGTCCTCGTATCTGGCATCTCCCACCCGCTTGATTCTCTGAGGATGAGCAGGAGAAGGGGAGAAGGAGGAGGAAAGGGAACGGAAGAATGTTTGTAATGGAGCTTTGAGAAAATAGCGAAAATTTTCAATTCTATGAAACAAATTTTTATCTATCTTCGGATACCCGGAATACGGAGTTGTGCGTGTATTAAACCCAAGTCGCTTTATTTTTGCTTTTTTATTGTCTCTTCTTTATCTTTATCTTCTTTATCTTCTTGTTGTTGTTGCTTTTGTGAAGTATCTGCACTAATACAATGCATATACATATAAGTATTGTATTCTTAAGTATCCGTTGGTTGGTTGATAGCCATCTGAATTGCCGAAGTGTTGCAATGAAATAATCACTTTAGTGCTCATCGCTGGATGATGGAAACCCATCACTCGATTGTGACAGCTCGATAAAGAATTCATCGGATCCATTGGCATTGATTCAGTTCATTGACCTGTTTAATTGATTAATGTTATTGCTACGATTCTGGGTTTATTTTGATACCAATCGTTAAAATTATACGGTTCGTTACACAATATTAGGAGTTATGGTGTCCTTGCACACACACATACATACGCAGATAGGATATCAAGTACATATTTCCCTTTAATTCTTAAATATTTTGGAGAGTTTCTTACGTTGAAAGCAAACTGATGATAATTATAAGACTCATAATAACAGTTATAATATAATTCAATATTATTCAATCATTAATTCAAATTTCATTTCTAATATTTTTTCTTCTTCTCTTCTTTCCACTGTTTCTTTTATTTGTGTTTATTTGTTTGTTTTGGTTTTATTGCGAAGGCCGATTTATTTTGGTTTTTATGGACTCATTTTGCTTAATGATTAATTTTTTCTTTCTTCATGTGATTCTTTTCTTTCATCATCAACACGCAAGAAGTAAAGCAAATAACACATATACACCCACAGATATACACATACATACAACAACACGAATACACTCACCAACACAATACTTTCACACACACACGCTTCTACAAAGAAATCATTACCATTTCCGGTTCATCAAATTGGTTGGCCAAATAAAAATAAAATAATCCAACTTCTTCGGAATTTCTTCCACTCTCCATTCCCTTGTTTCTCCATCCCTCCGTATCGCCCTCCTATTTAAAGAATTATTATGCTGAATTCGCCGAAGTATGCGTTTGAAATCTCAGTTGTCAGTTGTTCTCATTTGATGACATTCAACGGTTTGGCGGCTGCGAGGAGATGAGGTCTGAGATGGGAGATCGGTTGAACGGACCCAATAACACTTAAAAGACGTAATAACAAGTTAAGCGTTACCCGGCATGTGGCAGCAGATTTTATGGCTTACGTAAGCGAAGTTTGTTTCACGAACGAGCTGTCGTCGTCGTCGGAGATGATGTCGAAGTTGTTTGTGGAGGAAGGGAGGCAGGGGAGGCAAGAAGGCCAGGATCAAGAGGGCCAAGATCAACAATACTACGCAACATAACCACATGTTACGTCAACAAGGGAAAGAAAGAGAGAGAGAGAAAGAGAGAGAGAGAGAGATTGATTGAGTCAGATTGCGAGTGACTTTTGGATTGAGAATTAGTACAGAGTCCTTTCAGAGCAGGTTTGGAGTGTGTTTACAGTGAGTTCGGAGTGGATTCTAAGCTAGTGTTTAGAGTCATGTCAGAATCAGTGTTCAGAGTGAATTTTTAGAATAAGTTTTCAGAATGAATCTTCAAAATCAGTCTGCAGAATGACTCTTTAGAATTAGTTTCCAGAGTGAGTCTTAAGTGCTCAGAATGCGTGTGAGTGTTTGGAGTGAGTGTTAAGAGTTCATCTACTCTAAATCACATGTAATTGAGCCATACTTTATCTGGGGACTTTAAATCCGTGCCTTATTTTTGGCCTTTCGATCATTCAAGATTCAGCTTTCTAAGTATTTCTTTCTTAATCGATCCTTTAAGAGGGATCAAAATGACACCAAATGACTCTAAATTACTCCAAATAACTCCGAAGACTCGTAATTATGTGGCAATTAGAACTCGTTACATGTGTTAATTAGTTCCACCTTATGTCTTCTATACTATTTCCTTATCTATCTACTTCCCTCTCTATCTTTCTCTCTCTTCCTTTCCCTCTCTCACTCTTTCACTCCATTGTCGCACACTTCTGTGGCAGACATTGATTTTAATTTCATTTCTCTGAACGTCATTCAAGCGCTGCTCTGAAACTCTGATCGAAAAGTTTTATTAACGCATTCGACAGCAGCCAAGCAGGGTTGCCGAGCGTTTCAATTAAATCGTTAAGTTTCTGCAAAGTAGTCGAATTGCAAAGTTTTCGTCATTGAAGACTTTAACAAATAATTACGTTTACGTTGAGATTTACGTAAGGATAAAGTAAAGGAGAACGAAAAACCTGAAACAGCAACAACAACGTGAGAGTGAATGAGTGCTTGTGAATTAAACGAGTGAGAGGAGGAGAGGTCTAGTGAGAGGAGGGAGAGCGAGAGAGGTGAAGAGGAATCTGTGAAGCGGAGTGTACAGTGGAAAACAGACCTTTTTAAAGAGAATAAAGAATGTGAAAAAGAAATAAAAAACTTTTTATGAGTAGAAGCCGAAGTTTCAAGCGGAGCCACACCTACTAAAGGAAGGAAGGAAGGAAGGAAGGAAGTTTAAGGACCTTAGCTGAACAGAGGGTTTCCATGTGCGTGTGGTACTGTTCAATATGTTTTTGTTTTATGTTTTTAATAACTTTTCTTTGGCACAACTTTTTCATGTCCTTTTTCCGTATTCTCTCTTTCTCTTTCCTTCTCTTCTCCTCTCGCCTTCCTTTTTTCCTTCCCTCTGATTATCTGTTGTTTCTCGAAACCATCGCAACGGTTCAACCACTGAGTAATGATTTCAAATGTTTGCCCACAGAGTGGAAGGCATGAAGAAGAAGAAAACCACGAGGAGAGGGGAACAAGGAGAGGGGAAATAAAAATGGTGTACTAGCGTTGCACGTGTCGCTCGCTGCTGGTCGTGCTCGCTAATAAAGTGGTCCAAGGATGAATTGTTTACAATCCTCTCCTTTGTTCCGTGCTGCTTCACTCCCGGCTGCGTTGTGCGCTCAACTTTTTGCTGGTGGTAGCAGTGGGTCACGTGGTAGCGCGGCTGTCGACGCCGTCGTCGCCGCCACAGCAGCATGCATGCGTAACGTGCGGCAAAAATGCTGCATAAACGTAAGAAGCGGAGGCACACGGATGTGGTTCTGCGTTGTTCGCTTGAAGTAAGAAGAAACCTTTTCTTTTTTTCTAACGATGATGAAATGAGAAATTAAGGAAGTGCTGGAAAGGGGGGCGGTGGAAGGGGGACATTCTGTTGTTAGAGAGTATGGTGATGGAATTGGAACTGCTTTCTATGGAAAAACTCGCCGGCCTGCAATGAATTCACTTTGAGTACGAATTAAAATGACTTGAAAAGTTTTCTAAACTCATACATCACAAACACCGGTAGACAGACACACACACACAATTGGGGGGATCCTTCCAATAAAGGAAAGTGTACGGAGTGTATCATAAAATATGTACTAAAAATGTGTACTAAAAAAGGTATACTAATTTATGTATGTACTAAAAATGTGTCCGGTAAAATGTGTATTAAGAATGTGCACTAAAAGTGTGTACTAAATAGGATGTACTAAAAATTGTTCTAAACTAAAGTCTGTTCTCAAAATTGTGTACTAAAAAAGGGGTACTAGAAAACCGTCAAATAATTAAATATTAAATAAATAACATGTTTAATGAAATCTTTAAATAATATCAGATGTATTTTTCAGAGGTTTCTTTTCGTTATTAAATATAATTTTCAATTCTTTTCCTTTTATTTCCCTCTTTTTATTTAGTTGTTTGTCTTAATTTGCTTTTGTTTTTCCTGTGAATTTCTCTGCTTTTCTCACTTAAATTAATTTCACAAATGAATGGATGACAAAGATTTAAATATTCATCAAAGCGATTCAATGGGAATCGTATTGCGTCTATTCGCAAAATTGCACAACATTTCATCGTCGTAGAAACTTCTAGCATCTGTCGAGTGTTATTGTTGTTGTTGTGTTTGTATTGATTTCAAATTAAAATGCAAACATTTTCTTTCAGATCGAATTAAAGTCGAATCGAATCGATGGAATGAAGTTAATAAAATCTAACCTTTGGCTCTGACTGGAGTCTAACTCAATCGATTTGTACACTCTTCCGATCGGAATACTATTGATACTGATTTCATAATTATTTGAATATTCATTCGTATTCAATTATTTATGCATTCATTCGAGTGTCTTAAAAATACGAGTGATTTTTACAGGATTTCTTTCTAAGCATTTGTATATGAATTTGTTTTTGTTGTTGTTTACATTTCTTTAGCTATTCGAACGAATCATCATTATAGACATCATTATCATCATAATCATAATCAGCATCATTCTTATTATTATCATAATAGTCAATAGTATCAATATAGTCAGTATCGCAATTATTATCATTATGATTATGATGAATCGTTATAGTAAATACCATAATCCTCATTATTACCGTAGTCATCAACGTCATAATTATCAGCATCATCATATAATCTATTAACATCATCATTATTATAACTATTATCATTAATATTGTTTTTCATTAAATCTTTTCTCTGCTAAAAAGTTTCCTTTCAATGTTGTTGTTGTACTTCTGCGTTTCTGTCCTCAACACTGAGCTCAGTATTTATGTCTATTCTGGTTATTGTAAAGAACTGATTTTAACATAATTTTCTGGTTCACTCGCGCCGTTCGTTCGTCGCTCACCTCATCAATTAATGAGTGTTTTTTTCCGTTTGCAGTCGGTTTCAGTGGCTCGATCTGCGCTCTTGACTGCGACGCAATGCGAGGTGCACCGACGTTTGTACTCGTTGTCAAGTGAGTGTTAGTGTGTGAGTGTATGCGAGAGTGTTCACACACACACACGTGTTTACGTGTGAGTGTACTTAATGCATCTGCTGCGGTTTCTGCTTGTTTAACCCACTTCTCTTAAATAAATTTTGTAAACGGTTTTGAAAGAGTGCAACAACAACAACTACAAATAAAAATACTTGCTTTTAGAAAGTGTTGCTGTCCTCTTCCTCATGTTCTTCTTCTCTCTCCCCTCCTCCTTCCCTTTTCCATTTATGGTTCTTCATTTCTGCACATCTTCATTTTCTTTTCAACATAATAAGAACGACACTCGTTTAATGTAAAGTAATTATATTGTTGGTTGTTGGTTGTTGATTTTTGTTGTTGTTGTATTCTGTTCTCATATAAACTTCTGTTCGTTATTCATGCACTAATACACTTACAATACTATGTGTACCAGTAACATGAGGACTTTCCTTCACACACACACACACTTATACACACATACATACATACGTATAGTATATCTACCCACTACAACGACTTTTTCGCTTTTCTCATCACTGTTCATCACTGTAGTGCGATTTGTATTTGTCGCCTATTTAAATGTCGCGTGTGTGTGAAGGAAATAAATAGGTGTGTATGTATGTATGTGTGTATATGTGATCATATGTTGGTATATGCATCTAGTGAATTTTATCTGCAAGCAGCTAGTCAACCCAGCCACCAGCTCCACTTTGTTCGCTCTTTGATAAGTTTAACAGCGATGTTTTCAAAGAACCACGACGTGAAGCTGAGCGAGAGGAGTGAAAAAGAGGTAGAACGACATGAAGAGGACAACATGGCGGAGGACGACGTACTTAGGTAGGGGACAAGAAGAGGAAGAACGATAGAAAACGCAGGAGAAAGAAGTATGAGAAGGACGAATGAGAAGACAGTCAGAAAAATACTCTCAACCTTCTTCTCTCCTCTCTCTTCAACGCTCACCAATCTTCACTATACTCGTTCCCTCTCCTTTCATCGCAACACCACCACCTCCTACACCAACCCTTCCTCATCCTTCATTCGCCTCTTTTCTCCCGCTCTTCTTCGCGACGTGTACGTAACATGGGCGAAACAGTAAACTTGAAAACTTCCATACAGAAGGCAGTAAAGTAAACATGAAATAAACATTTCTATACAATGCATCTATACAAATATTACTACATACACCGTAAAAGTAAAGAATCGAAAGGAAAATTAAAATGTTCCACGCCGACATTCGCACATTTTGAATATGTACGTAAATAGAAATACGTAAGTGTGTTGGTGTATATGTTGGCATGCATGGGATTGTGTTATTGCTTTCATTGAGTTCCTTAATTGAAGGTCGGTGATTACTTAATTGTAACAACAAAGAAAATTTAAATGATTATAAACCCTAGAAACCATCTCAAAGATTTTATAAACATCCAATAATATTTAGTGATGATTTTGGGTCTGGGTTTTCAATTCAAAGCTCGAGAGGGATGACAATAAGTAGCGATGTCCTTCGAATAGAATTCGCGTTATTATTTCTTGTCCATACTTCAAATTATTTAATTGCATTGAACTAATCATTAAACTGCTTAAGACTAAAATATGATATAAAGATAAACCAGATTCGTAAAGAGATTTCATTGTAATAATTATTTCAGGGTACAATTTTATTTTATTATTTATATATTTAGTTTTATTTAGTATTTAATTTTTATTTATTTAGTTTATACTATTTAAAGTATACAAATACACACATATTTACTCTGTGTCTGTGTCTGTGAGCGTGTAAAAAAGTTAACTCGTCCCTTTGGCAGTGATTAAAATGGTCTTTCAAGCGCCATCTGCGTCAGTGAAGCCGAAGCTTTGTAGCTGCATCATGAGTCTGTCTGTCCATCTGTCTGTCCTTCTGCCTGCCTGCCTGGCTGTCTATCTGTCCGTTCGTCTTGCTGTCAGTCTGTCAACCAAAGAAGAGTTCCCAGATTTTCATAAAATGCATTGTAGTTGCTCTACACCAACAACAACGACAACAACACACACTCAAGTAAATGTTACAAGATATATTATTGTGGTTGTTGTTCAGTTTGTTGTTGTATTTGTTAGTTCAACTGTTGTTACTCTACTCGTTGTTGTTGTTGTTGTTGCTGACAACGACTCCTTCATCGTCTTCATTTCTTGTAGCATGAATGAAAAAATTCCAAAAAATTTACTTGTAGATTGAACTTTAGAGGGAAAAATATTCCTCTTTGTTGGTGTCGTTCTTCCTCTTTTTCTTGTTGGTTTTTGTTGAGTTAAATGTTGAATTTCCTTTTCCATTTACTATAATGTGTGTATGTATGCATGTTTGATTATTTGCATGTATTAATTTTTATATATTTATACGTTTATTCGCTTGTTTCTTTATTCGTTTTCGTTGATGGTCCTGCGTTTGTATGAATATCTTTTGAGTGAATTTCCGTGATCATTTAAAAAATTCACCGGAAATAAAAGAACACGTGTGTGTTTCGGCAGCTGTTTCACACACGGCAACACACTGTATTAATATGAATGTGTGTGTGTGTGTGTATGTGTTTGTTTGGTTTCATGCCGAGTGTGTGAAAATACGTGAGAATTGCTTAATATTACATTGCATACAAATTTTTATTGCATTTATATTCTTCGAAAGTAAATATTTATGACAGGAATTTCGAAAAATATGTTTCGGTTTTTAATAAATATTAATATTATGAAATATACAATTTTAAAATCTTTTAACTCATTACACAGTACAACTATTCATTGATATCCTTATCCTTATATAGTCCATAGCTGTACATAGATACTAATTATATATACTATGGTACTATGGATATTTCGTAGATACTCCATAGGCACTAAATGAATACTATGGGAGCGTTTTACTAGATTTCTTTCTTAAAAGGCAAAAACTATCTATTAAATTTCTTTAAAAATAGTATGTTGGTGTTGTGAAAATGAAGGCTAATAAAGTGCACAGCGCAATGAAGTAGCAACAGCAACAGTACAGTAGATAAAATAAAATCGATCTACACAAATACACTCACTCATGCATTTTAAAAAAGGGTTCAGCTACACACTCTAAATACTCAATACAACCATGAAAAACGAAGACGGTGCAGTGTAAGAAGATGGTTTAAGCTATCTCTCTCTCTCTCTCTCTCTTTCATTCTCTCTTCTTTATTCTTTCTGTTTTCTCTCTATCTCTCTTTTCTTTTCGTAGGGAGTCCTTATCGAGGTTTTATTCAGCATTTTTCGAACTTTCACAACTTATTACAAAAACTTCTTTATTTCAACATTAAATGTTGATAATTCTTCTTCTTCTTCTCGTTTTCCACATCTTATAATATTCCTTATTTTTATTTTCTCCTTTTTGTTGCTTTAAAAATTTATTTTCTTTTCCTTTTAATATTTTTCCAGATCTTTTTTCAACAACATACTTTTTTAGTTTCTCCTCATTTTCTTTTAAATTTTCTCTTTCTTCTTCTTCCTCACCAGTTTTCCTTTCATTCTGTGTTCAATTCAAATGATTGGCAACAACTATAGTAATAATAATAATAATAATAATTTCAAAGGAACCGGAAATTAAGTTAACGGTACATATTTTATGCTTTGTGTGCAGTTTTCTTTGTGTTGAGCATCTTCTTGTATTTTTTTTTTATATATTTGCTTCTATTGTTGTTGTTGTTGTTGTTGTCGTTGTTATTATTGTTGGTTTAGTTGAATTATCGACTCTATTAAAGCTAAACGTAGGAACAAACAATGCAGCGAACGACAACTTTTCGCTGAACAGCAATCACTCGGGTCAGAGCCAAAGTTCTTTAATAGAACTACAAAAAGAGGTTGCGTTAACAGGTGCAACAAAAATATTAGTGTTAGTTTTTTATCGAAATAAATGTTAGCAATGAAATTACAATAGTTTGTGGCACGAATCACCGAAGTAAATTCACTTTTGTTAGGATGAAATTGTTTTACTTTAAATTCTTCTATAATATGGACGAATTTTGGGTGTATTGAATTAAATTTTGAAGGATTCCCTCTTCAGCGAATCTAAAAATCATCCGAAACGATTGGATTGAAATCAGTTTCGTAATGAATTCAAGCTATCATTATGTCTGAATGACAACATTTTGAAAATCTTAGTTATTTTAAACAGTATTTATATTAATTTTCAAAATTATAAATACGAGAACCTGTACAGCAAGTTTATATTTACTCTAATTGAAATCTACTTCAATTGACATCTACTCTACTTGATATCTACTCTATTCGATATCTACTCTATTTGATATCTGTTCTTTGAACTTAATATTTACTCTATTTGATGTCTAGTCTACTTGACGTCTATTCCACTTTATATCTATTCTATCTGATATTTACTCCACTAGATATGTACTCCATTCGATATCTATTATATTGTTATTATACACAAACTGCAGTCGATGTATTCTGTAGTCGATATCTACTCTACTTGATATCTTTCTCTGGTATGATTTCAAGTCTGTTCTATGAAACAGAGTAAGAGAGATATTCGTAAAGGTAATACTATCATTTCTTTGCTCATTCTTATTATTTTTATTTGTAGTTATGCTTTTTTTTTCTAATTGCTATTATCTATTATTTTTGTAGTTGTTGTTGTTATTTCAGGATGCTTTCTTACTGATGTTGTTAAACGAACTCTTTTTCTTGTAATTTCTTTACTTTGACTTCTTTGCTTTGCGTTGCTTTAATGTGCTCAATCACAAAATAGATAGACAGACACACAGACAGACAGGCAGACAGGACTCATAAAGGGACAGACCGATATACATACAGATGCACACACACACACAAATAAAAACGGGGATATTTAAAAACATGCTCTGAAGCTCATTGAAACGATTTATCTTTGTCGACAGTGGATTGTTTACTTGCTTAACATACTTCATAAAATGTGTGTGTGCGTGTGTGTGTGGGCGTCTCTGTGTGCATGGCTTGGTGTTAGTGTTTTCGGTCTGCATTTCCCTCAACTATTCATCTATAAGCGAGTTATGTGTTTGTCGACAGCTTGCTCTGAATATAATGATGAATGGTTTTGGGTAAACATTGGATTCGGTCCACTCGGCACTTCGGTTCACTTTGCACAGTCTGCGAGCGGGTGGAATGCTTCGGCATGAATTTAATGTATTTATTGTATTCCTTAAAGAAACACTTTGACATGAAAACATTTGACAAAAGAGTGACTGAACTTTGAAGACCCCGGGAGGTACCCTGGTATACAAGAAGAAGAATAAGAAGAGGCGGGAGAAGGAGAAGAAATAAAACGAAATTAATTGAAAAAAACTTCGAGGAAAGGACTTCGAAGGACACGTAATTTGGCACAATTGTGACGCAAATCGAGGTGGCCGGTTGAATGCACTCCTCGAGCCGCGCTGATCTCCTTCGTCCGGTGTTTGTAAGGACGAGCAGCAGCTTGTCCTTTTGGCACTCATCAAACTTACAATAACAACAACAATACGACTTCTTTTTAATTTTGTAGTCAAATAAATCGACACTCAAGACATAGAAAGACACACACACGCAAAGAGAGAAACAAAAAACTGCCAAATGACGTTGTTGAGCTCAAATCGCCTACACACAGAAGTCGATATACAATATATAAGGATGATGATGATGATTACAAAGAGAGGTGAAGAGGGGAAGAGTGGCGGAGACAAAATGAAAGAAGAGAGTGAAGCCAAGACTGGCCGAAAGAGGGAGGTAGAAAAAGAAACTCAAAGGGACGCACATACAAATATTACAACGCAAATATTATAAATATTAAAAAAGAAAATATATTTATGTACGTAGATATGTATGTATAAAGGATATTATAATAAAACTAAAAGATATAAAATCAACGGAATATTATGAAAAAATACTGAAATGTGAAAAGAATAACAAAAAACAAACGGGAAAAAGAACAACAACAGTAGAAGATAAAAGAAAATGAAAACATGGAAAATAAAAGAATAAAAAAGTTAAATAAAATAAAAGGACAAGGAAAAAGTACAAAATCCCGAAACACGCACACACACATTTACATCTACGTAACCATGAAAAAATTATTGAAAAAGAAAGACAACAAAAAAGGTTTGTATAGATTTGCATATACTCATCATAGTTTAAGATAGGAAGAGATAAAGAAAGGGTGAATAGGGGGAGGAAAGAGAGAGAGAGAAAGGAAGAAAGGCGGAGAAAGAGAGAGATTAAGAGAGTGATAACAAATGACTTGATAACTTAATATTAATAAATACATTTTTGTCAATTTTATTCCCTCCTTAGCTATTCGATTTCGGCACTCTTTTCCCTTCTCTTGCCAGCTTCCTCTAGAATCGCCCCCCTCCATGCCACCGCTATGACACTTTTCTGGATTTCTCTGTTTTTTAGCATCAATTTAGTCCCAACAAATAGTTTGTTCCGATTAATTAGACCGCCAAGAGGGACAGCAATAAAAAACAACAACAATGTGCACTACAAAATATCACACACCCACATTTAATACACACCGCTACACCCATACGCACATACACTCACATATACACGCTTTGTAAATATATGAGTACTGCTTTTCGTTCTATTTCATCAGTATTTAAAAGATTTTCATTAACTCGATTTCCTAGCTTTGAAATGAACACAAATTTAATTTACTTTGATGGAATTTAGAGAACAGGTCATTCGGGACATTCTACGAACCCAGGCTAAAGTAGAGATGGAGAGAGTATACATACAAAACATATGTGTGTGTGTGTGTGTGTGCGATTGTATTTGATTTTGTAGGTTGTAAATTTCAGAGCGCGTTGTCCAAAAACACAATACACACAGAGGAACAAGCGTACACACACACACACACACACACACGATGCTAAAAACACCAGGAATAACGTGCTTGTATGCATGTGTGTGTGTGTATGTCCTAGAGTTTATTTTAAATAAGGCTGTATTTGGATTTGTTATAAAATTTTAATGCATAACTTAATTTGTTTGGAACGTTGGATGCTGTTGTTTTTGGCCGTGTTTCGTGGTTGTTATTATTTTAAATATCGATTTAAATTTAGTTTCTCTTCGATTCGTGTTTAAACCTGTTATCCTTATTTTTTAGCTGTTTTTTTACTGCTTGAAGTCTGTCGTTAGTGACTTTAATTTTCTACATCTTATCTTATACATATATGTATATTAACTTCAATGGAAAAAATACTGAATTAAAAAAAATACAAAAATAAAAATTAATTCAAATTAATATGTATAAAAAGCCGTAATTCATCATAATTAAAAATTCAAATAATAAATTTTTAAATACGTTTTATTTTTATACGTATTTATATTATAACTAAGTGATTTATGATTAATTTTATATTTTATAATAATAAATAATAATAAAAACCTGTCACTTTATTTGTTACTTTTACTACTGAATATTTTGGAACACTTCCTTAATAGAACTAAAAAAGCATCCGTGTAGGTTGGCTGTCATTTTATTATGTTCGTTGATGTAAAACGTAGAATGGAAGATGTAAAGAACTTCATTCGAATTGTGAACTCCATGGAATAAAGTTATTGTTTAAAATCATTACTTGTTGCTGTTCTCTCTCTAACTTAAGAAAAAGTGGTTGGTTTTCACGAGGACAAGCTGGTCATGTTAAATTGACACGCTCGGACCGTGCGATCATTTAACAACCTCGGATTGTCAACGTTGCTGTTTATTTCGCATCATGGCAACAAACTTATTGGTAACACGAGAGCTGGCATAGAAATGAAATAAATTTGTATTGATTTCCATTCGAAATTCATTTGAAGTTTTTAAAGTTTTGCAGTTTTGCAGAAGAATTACTGAAAAAGAAAAATAAATCTACTGTCATTAAAACCAACGGCTTGCAAAAGAAAAATTAAAAAAAGTGCTCTTCTTCATAGATTAAGTGCAGAAATTAAAACTGAATTCAACTCATGCGTGAATCACAGCTTACAAAGGAAGGTAGAAATGAGGTCCTTAGTTTTAGAGGACTCGATTCCGTGTCGTTGTAACAACAACAATTTTTGCAGAGAAAAATGAAAATAAGAAGAAGAATATAATCAAGTGCCGACTTGAGAACAGAGGCGAAGGATTTTCATATCAAACGCAAGCAGACGAAAGTCCGAAATGTTGCAGCGCGAGAGAGAAAAAAAGAACGCAGGAGAGGAACGCAGAACTGAAAAAGAGAAAGCAGGAACGAACGAAAATAAAGTTAAAAAGGAAGAGAGAGAGAGAGACAGAGTAAAAAATTTAATGTACTTAAGTTTTTCCCAATTCAAAGAGTTCAACTATAATAATAAAAGTAAATAGAAAATATAAAATTTAAAAATTTTATAAAAAATTCCAAGATAGAAAGAAATAGAGAGAGAGCGAGAGAGACTGTATACCAGTTTTGAATGAAATAGTATCTGAATTTAAATGAAATTGTTTTAGTTTTTAATTTTCTTACAGTAAACAAATAATTATTTTTAAGGGTTGTTTTAAGTTAAAATGTATTCTCTTTTTTACAGTTACAGAGAAAACGATGGCTAAAATTATGTATTTCCAGCTGACGATTAGTTGAACAGACTGTCTATTGTTTGGGTAGTTTTTCTAGAAATCTCTCTCAATCTGTTTTCCTCTTAAGCTTTTTCTCTCTCCAAATGAGAATATATTGTTGTGCAAAAAAGAGAAATGAAGAGAGTGAAAGTATAGGTTGAAATAGTATGAGAAATTTGAGAGAGAAACTGAGTGGGGTTTAGAGAGAACGAGGGTGGATAAAAAAGCAAGGACATTGTAATGTGGACCGCAAAGGATTTCAAACAGAATTTTGGCAAAAATATAACTGGAAAAAATAAAAAAGGAATAAGAAGACAAACAGACAAGTCAGGGTGATAGGAGAAGAGAGAGAGAGAGGGAGAAAGAGAGTCACAGTCATCTCAATATGTGAAGAAAAGAAAATATTAGTTTTTAAATTTCTGAATTTTATTTAGTAATTGTAAATATGTCGTTCTGTATTTCAGTTTAAACGGTAAAAAACCTTAAAAATGCTACCGTTTTGCGTAGCCTTGTAGTACAAGATGTGGTGAATTGGTCGGTGTTGAGTTAATTGATGATGAGTGGGTGGGTGATGAATCTCAGCTCATCATTTCACTGGTTGTTGGGAAGTCGATTTCGAATTCGAAGAATAAATGAGCAAATAAAACATACTTACATCCATGTGTAAGAATAGAGAAAAATTAAAGGAAGAAGCAGACGGAGGAAAAAAGGAAAATGGAGCACATGGAAGATCCAAAAAAAAGCAGCATTTAAAATACCATGAAATAAGTATGTATGCGTATTAGTGTCTATGGTATATACATACATATACGTATATATACATTTTAGATTATATGTATTTATGTACATATATACACTTGTATGTATTATATATACAGTTATACTAATATCTATAAAGTTGGAAGGAATGAAAGGGTTTCATTTAAAAATTCATTAATTGCAATTAAATCTAAGATTTAGAATTAAAAAAACGAATAAAAAATAATCGTTTAAGTCTCAACTGTCTCTCTTCCACTTTCTGTTTCTCTGAGTGTGTCTCTCCGTATGTTTCTCTCTCTCTCTCCCTCTTTCTCTCCATCTTTCTCTCCATCTATGTATGTCTATTTCTCTGTGTATCCCGCTGTTCGATTGTCTTTCTGTCTGTCTGCCTCTCTTCTGCTTCCATGTCGGATGCGCTGCGCTGTGCGAAAGGACGAATTATCGATTCGTCCCAATTTCCAGTTAATTTTTGTGTCCTTACATGTAACGGAATCGATGTAGAGCCAAGTGTGTCTGTAACTATGTGTGTTTGTATGCGTGTGTGTGTGGGTGAAGTGTTTTTCGTTTCGTTTTGTTTGCATGTTCCAGCTTTTGTCGTTGTGCTTAATTCGTTGTTATGCGGCTGCTGTTGTTGTTGTTGTTTTCTTTTTGCCCCTCCCCCAGTAGAGAAACACGCATGTGAGTATAGACCAGTATAAGGGTGTTGGCATGTGTGTGGGTGTGTGGCATGTGTGTGTCTACGTGTGTTTGGGTTGGTGACTTTGTTTGCATGCGTCCGCGTTCTACTTACGGCATTTATACTTTTCAAAACAGCTGCTGCTTTGCCATTCTGTTGTTGTTTTTGTTGTTGTTACTGGTTTTTGTTTTCAGTTTGCTTTGGTTCTTAAAGTACATTTATTTATACTTCTGTTTGCATTGCTGAGAGCGTATTTTCTTTCCATCTTCGTTGCGCTTTTGCATTTTTGTTATGTTGTGTGTGTTTTCCGTTTCTTACCTAACATCACTCATTCTCTGAGTTTCATTCATTTTCTTATTCCTTCTCTGTTCCGTTTCCTTCCTTGCCATTTCATTGACGGTTTTGGTTTCTTTCATTTGAAGTTCTACCCACATCATTCATTGCATAAACATCTTGTACTCATTTTCTTTACTTTTCTCTCTCTCCCTCGATATCTCTCTGCTTTGCACTGTCTTGCTTACTTACTGTCACCTCAAATTTTTATTATACTTTATGCAACAACAATAACATAAACAGAACACAAAACATCAGCCCGAGCTTGCAGGCTCATCAAAACACCCGTTAATGGGTGCAATTCACAATAACAACAACTACAGTTCTCTCTTTTGTTACGTACATATGTTGGAAACATGTGTTTACACTCATCTGTCAGAAGCTTCGTGAAGGTGAAGTTTTGGTTGTCGTTGTTGTTATTCTTAAATAACAACACTGATATCACCATCAAAATTATCGTCATCATCACTACCATCATTATAATCATCACTAAAGTCATTATGATAACCATCATCCTTCCCATCTTCCTCTTAAACTCATCCTCCACCCTCCATCGTTTCACTGAATCATTCATCGTGTACTTTTTAAGGATTTCCTGCTACACGGATTAACGCGTGGATTGAATGAGTAATTTGATGAAACTTCTCTCCTTACTATTTTTTCATATAACTTTTTCTTCCAGAGTTGACTTTAAACGCTCACGAAGCATCCTTCATAGAAAAGTAATCCCGGAGCAGCACCACAGAGATGGAGTCAGTTTGGTGAGATCATAGAATGTCCGATGAGACAAAAAATTCAACAAACTGAATTGCTAAGTATAGGGCATTACTACTGATATGTAAATGACCTTGTTAACAATTAAGAACAGGTTCAGTACTGTCGTTTTCCCTCTTCTCCTTATGTACCTCTGAACACTACTTAACTCTGTCTCTCTTTGTTTTTAACCTATTAAAGCAGCTTTTTGCTCTGTTCATAGGACAAAATTTGTTCATACTTTTGAATTCACAGATCGACTGATTTCCTGTTCTTCCTTTGACATGAACTGCTTCACCGACCTCGATACATCCTCCTCCTCCTCACTCATAACCAACCCTCTTTTATACCAGCGAGCCCTCTTCTTTGCCCTCCCAATTCTCTCACACCAAACACTTTATTACTTTGAATGTACGAGGGCACATGATATCCCTGATAGCACAAGCAAATTCTAGATACTAACATACAACTTAGTTTAGTTTCTAAGCTACTAGCATAAATCCTTCCGGATTAGTTAAAATATTTGTCCACGATATCCAAATTATGTGAGTGATTCCAACAACCAGCGGCAACTTCCATTGAATGCAACTAATGGAGCGCCTGATGTTTGTAAGCTGGAGTTCAAGACAATACAAAAGGTCACTCAAATTCACCGACAACATCAGTGAGAGGACAGCGAGAGGATACAATCCGGAAATGGGTAAATGGGTAGATAGAAGTATTTAAGCAGACAAACATTAAGCACTTAAACGAAGAGAGACAATTATTGATAGAATCGAGAGCAGTGGGAGAGGAAGAGGGAGAGAGAGTGATTAAATTTCCCTTAATATCCAAGTTATCTTTAATTAAAACTGGGATGTCAAATGTAAGGCTCATCAAACAGAAGTTGTCTAGAGTTTTCGGAACTGAAATTTCATTACAAAGATTTTCAACTTATCTACTTGAGATATTGAGACCTCTATCATAGAACTCTTTCCTTATGTATCCTAAGGAAGTTCAACTTAAGTATTTTATCGTAGCATAAAAGAAAGAAAAGCGAAATGAACCTTTAAATTACGAAACAATCTTTGGATAAAATACTCTAGTATCCCGTAACCTTGATTAAAATTATTCAATATTCGTTCATCATTCATTGACAGGTCTATCATGTGGTTAATAATGGATAATAATGTACAAATCTATGTCTGGTAAATGTTACTATTATTAATATTAAATCTTTACGATTAATGAATAAATTTGCACTCTTTCAATAGTTGTTTGATTACTTTGATAGACTATTTTGGATAAATCAGTTGGATGACTATAATCTAATAGTACCAGTATTATAACGTCTTTAAAGGGATATACTATAACATAAGATAGTCTAACAATAATATATGAAGTCTTAATTTAGGTCTGTCATTTTTATGATTATCTTCTGCTACTTCTAATTTTGGTTTGCTTGTCATTTGATCCGGGAATTTTTTTCGTGAGAAATTAATGACATAATTAGCTTAAACGTTTAACAGAATATCGTACAACAAAATTTAACCTTCGCACGATTTTTCACTTCTTACGACTTTAGAGAGAGCGAGAAAAGGACGACAAAAATTATAAATTTTTGTTTTAAAATTATAAACAAACGCAAAGAAGAAAAAAATACTGATGAAAATAAAAACACCAGCTCCTCGGTGGTACGTCGCAAGGACTCTCTAAAGTTAAGTACGAAATTACCACAAATTAACCAGAAAAAGTAAAACCGGAGAACCGCAAATCCAGAGTTCTGTTGACTTTTCTGTGTGTGGCTAAAAAGAAGAGGACAACAATGAAGCCGACGGTGATGATGACGATGGTGGTGGATGGATGGTTGCTGCTCATGCTGCATACTGCATAAGGTGCGGTTGAGAAGTAGATAATATTGGGGGCGAATGTATATCAAGTTCGTTCGGCCGGACGGGGGGAGCGGCTCGAGAACGACAGCGACAAAAGCGACCACATTAATTATTAATGGGAAATCTGGCAGCTTCGCGGAGCGGAGTTCCTCGTAAATACCGATGACAGCCACAAAAGCAAAAACTCAGAGCTACTGCAACTTTTCAATTGTGTTGTGGGGACAACAGTAGCCAGTAGCATGGTCATGAGGTCCATGTTCGGGCCATCTCTGGTTTGGCGAACTGTAATCGGGTATTAGCGGAAATTAACGACGGGCCTTAAAATAGTGACAGCTGTTGCGTTGAAACAAGATGGATGGAATGCCTTTAAATCCAACTCCACTGGGTCAATCCAACAGAAGTGAAGGGGTTCTTTGAGAAGTTGAGTTTTTAAAGTTTGTTCCGTTTAATAACAAACCATAAGAAAAATGGATTTTATGAGTGTCATGTTTTTAATTTCCTTTTGATAGCCTCATTCTTCTCATTCCTCAATCACTATGGTTTACACTGACTCGATTGCTTTGTACCTCTACCACTCTTTCTCTCTCACTGTCTCTCTCGCTCCTTCGACTTTGCAGCCGACATCTTTATGTTTCCCTGGTTTTTGACAAATACATTTCGTGTAGCCTTGTCCCGTTTTTTCCTCTTTGTTGCTTCCTCTTATTCGCCGTCTTCCTCTTTAGTATTATTTTTATTCTTGTGTCCTCCTAATGTTTGATAATTTTTCATGTTTAGGGTTTTTTGCTGTCCCTGTGATATTTTTTCAGGTTTTCGTTTTATTCGTCGCTGCTGTCATGTTATACTTGGTCGCTTGCCACTCCCGCCCTTCTTCCTCCCTCTCTACCATTTCCGGTTTTAGCTTGAGAAATGAATTACGGGCCACAACTCCTTGAGTTGCGCTTCTCGAGTTTCTTGGCATTTTACGAAATGACCCTAAACATGCTGTGCCACAAGTAATTGACTCAAACCACTCTCTTGTTTGTATTTGTGTGTATATAGCTGTTTGTAATAGGTGTGTGTGTGTGTGTGTGTGTGTGTGTAAACTCTGTCTGTTTAATGTTTAGGCAACGCATGTATCTCCGTCTCTCGTTTCGATGATTGAAGAACTATAAAAGCTCTCTCCGAGATGACTTCTTTAAAAAGTGGTTCATTAGACTAACAACTCAATTTGAATTTAAGAAATTTATATTGTTTTAATTTGTGATTGGAGACAGCACCAGAGGGAAATAGAGCAGTGGAGAGAAGTTGAAAGATGATTTATGTTCTCAGAGGGAGTATTTTCTCTCCGTCTCCGATTTTATTAGGGAAAGAAAGAGCAGAATCTTTTACGTTAAAATGTGTTTAATTAAAAATCATGTGGCTTAAACGTTCATGTTTTCCCCCCCTTTACGTATTATAGTCACAATTTATCTCTTTTCGTGAAAACAGGGAGTTACATAGAGTTCGTAAGTATCTCATTCGAATTTTAGATTTCCTCCTAGACTATAATATATATTCGTGCATTACCAAAACTTATTATTATGTTTTGTCTTTGGAGATACCTGAGAATCTTCCACCGAATGAGCTCCCACTTAACACAAGGTACGTCGCGACTTTTATAATCGCGTCTGGTTCAGGCGATTGTGATTATATAAGTAGTCAAGTAGGACCTTGAGCTTTAAATAGGGCAGGGAAAGAGAGGTCGGGCAAATGTCTGTGACTTTTTGAGCTCTCAGACCGAAGGAAAGCCTTACATTATTTGTATTTGATGCAATTAGTCGATATTTATCAAAATCGGAGAATCCTTTTATGTCTTAATGATGTTAAACATACCGTGAATTATAATATATTTTTTCAATTTCGATTGCAACGAAAATATGATTTCAGGACATGCTGCTTGTATATAACTGCATATATTAAAAATAAACTAAACTAATTAATGTTATTAATAATTATTTCGCACTCTTTCACTCTCGTTCACTCTCTCGCTCTTTCTTACCTTGCAGTCGGTGCACTGATGTATCAACGAGTAGACCTGCCGGCAATCGAAGCGAAACAGGATCTCGGCCAGTTCGCAGGTGATGCGTGTGGCCAGGGAGTCAAGCTCCATGATGTCCGTTAGCACTCGCACACACTTCGCTCCCCCGCTCATGGTCGCATTCAGGGCGATCGTGTGCAGGGCGCTGAACACGTTTCGCTCGCAGCAGTGACGCAGACGCAGCGAACGCAGCTTATACGCCAAAGCACTCGGATCCTTCAATTGGCAGAGATGCAGAGGACTCGCTTCGTCGTTATCGCCCAGGTAATCAAGGCACTGTTGTTGTTGTTCTTGGTGAATTTTCTCCTGCTTCATCTGTGTGTGTTGTGTGCTTTTATCGCTGGCATCTTTTTGTTGCTGCTGCTGCTGCTTGAACTGCTTGTAGTTGTTGTTGCTGCCGCTTCTGCTGCTTGGCTCCTGATTCAAGTTGTTGTTGTTGTTGCTGTTGTACTTCAGATCATAGTGACTCGAACTGACATGGTTCGGGTTTAACTTAACGATGTTATTGTTATTTTGACTTTGTTGTTTATTATAGTTGTTGTTGTTATTTGCAATGCTACCACGATAATGATGATGGCCAGTCATCGTCGTCGTACCATCAACAACACTAACAACAGAATCAACAGAATCTGCAGCAACAAAGTTAGCATCGTCCTGTTGATACTGTGGAGCCTCAACTTCAGTTGATGCTTCAGCTGTTGCTGTCTGCGTTTCTGTGCTTGCTGTTTTCTTGATGTCACCATTGTTGTTGTTGTTGTTGTTGTTGTTGTTGCTGTTGTCTGCCTCAGTAACACCTCTACGAACTCTCAACATCAACATCTCATGATTCATCGTATTCATATTCATATTCATATTCATATTATTGTTGTTTACCAGTTGATTTAGCTTAATATTAATTGAGTTCTTATCTATTAAATATTTATTATCGTTTGTGTTTTTATTATTATTACTATTAGAATTAAGTGTGTTTTTGTTATTTTCTAAACGTAGCTGTTCGCAGGACTTCGGACACGTCGGCGGTCCAGGGCCCTCATCCACCCATGCCACAGGCAGTGTCCCCGCAGTGCACTGACCCTGTAAAGAAAAGAGCAATAAATCAGGAATCAGAAATCTTTAAACAAACAGCCTTTAAATGCTATCTTTAAAAAATATATCGAGAAGATTGAAATAATTATAATCCAAGTTTAATTACTACGTTCCAACTGCTTCGACAATATTTAAGGAATTATTTAAAAAATGTAGATTGATATTTCCGCTCGTTTCGTATTTTATATCATCGAATTTTATTCACGCATTTTATTTACGCATTTTAATTTTTCATTGCTTTGCAATTTCATCAAAATATTAAATTCGTAAATGCGAGGTAATAAAAAATGGATGCGAGTGCATTAAGCAAATTTTATTAACCAAATAGCTCATAAATGCAGCGTTAGAACCCTTGCAGCAGGAAATAATGCACGAAATTGAAAATCTTCATCCACACACACACACACACACACACACACACACACAGCCACAGACATAAACACAGCTATAAGCACAGACACAAATACTACGCTACTCGCAGAAGTGAGCTGGCATGCGTTGTCATGCGTTACGCGTGTTTATAGTATATAAACGCAGACAGAAGAATATTAATCTGGTGTTTTTTATAAGGCAAAAATTCTTCCATAACCACCATCTAAAGCAACAATGCAACTGAATCCGTTGTGGTAATCGAATTAACGAGAATAAGAATTCAAGTAATCAGCTCCCAACATCTTCAAGCTTCTCGTCTGTTGCAAGATCATGTTTGCCGCTTGTTAGATAGAACTCCTAAATAACCAAATGTGGGTCATCATCATTCAGAATTCAATAAAATTAATAAAGGTTGACATACTCGTAAATAACCCATTCTTTCTGATTACTTTAGTTCACTCAATCTAACCTCATTGAAAATCGCTCTTCTTTTATTTCATCGTCTCTTAAGACATCATTAAATGGTTTCAATAAAGATACGATAGATTTTTATTTACTCGTAACGCTTCTTTTCCGGGTTTTCTTCTGGGTGCTACGAATGATAGTCGAAAATATTTACGATGCATTTCGACGTCGTAAATTAAAAACGGTGCACGCAGCAGATCCAGCAGCAGCAGCAACAGCGTCTAAAAGAAGAAGAAGAAGAAGAAGCAGCATACGCGAAAATGGTCCGTACTTATTTATGTGGCTCATGGCTCAAATTGCATGCGAAGTTGTTGCCATTGCTTTTGTAAAAATAACGCAATTCAAAGACTTGAATAGCAATGAAATCTACTTTCCTCTACGTTTGCAGAAGTTCGCATCGTGGCGTTTCTGTGGACAATAAAAGATGGAATGCGACAATCTCACAAACTCGTTATCCTTCTGCTACTAAATTCATTACTTTTGCTAATTTCTTCCTTGAGAAACTGTTGGAATTCTAGGAAAAGGAGCTTAATTTTAGCGCCCAATGAACAGTAGCTTTAATTTCCGAATAATTATACACTGCAGGATAAATTGTATAAATGTTTTTGCATAGCCTGATACTTCTACACCCATGGCCAAAAAAAAAGCCGCACCTGGAAAATTCGCAAATTTTTCACTTTGCAGGTAAAAAATGTTGGGAACGGGTTTGGACTGATAAAAAATTTTCTTTTTACCTGTTTATACATATATTTCTTGCTATAAAATGACACACTCTGTCAACAATTGTCCATTAACATTTGAGAAATCAGATCAGATCCATCCGAAGTCGTTTTTTAGAAGTTTTAAATATGGTATTAAGTGAAGAAGAAAAAGGCCGTATTGTAGCACTGAGTGGAGAAACCTATTCCAATAGAAAAATTTCTCAAATAATTGGGTGTAACGAAAGCACAGTGCGACGTTTTTTAAAAAAAATTCAAGTAACCGGAAGCATACAGAGGAAAACCGGAAGTGGGAGACCAAGAATCACTACACCACGGGAAGATCGATATTTGGAACGAATGTGCCTTCGAAATCGGTTCCAGACTGCTAGGGAACTAAGGAGAGACCTTCAGGAAAAGCTGGGAATGTAAATCAGCAGAAGAACTGTCTCCAGACACCTAACAAATATGGGTCTTCCAGCTCGCCGACCAGCCAAAAAGCCGGGTTTAACAGCGGTTATGAAGAAAAAACGGTTAAAATGGGCAAAGGAGCATAAAAAATGGATAGGTTCTGATTGGAGAAATGTCATATTTTCTGATGAATCGAAGTTCAATTTGATTGGGCCCGATGGAAAAGCCACAGTTCGAAGGGGATCGAAGTAACGATATTCCGATGAATGCATTCTTCGAACAGTCAAGCATTCACCTGATGTTTTGGTATGGGGATGCATAACATATTATGGAGTTGGACAAATTTTATTGCTGGAGGTTCCGTGAATGCAGAAAAGTATAAAAATGTTATCAAAAAAGGCGTGGTTCAACAATCGAGGGGCTGAGCTGCCATGTTGAAAACACACTTTTTCAAGACGCTAGTGCACCTTGCCACCGAGCTCGCTCTGTAAGTAAACCTTTAAGTTTTACCTAAAAATGCATTCTAATGGTCATTGTGGATTCACAGGTAACACAATTGAAAGAAAATCTGGGGATATTATCGATGTCCTGGCCAGGAAATAGCCCAGACCTTAATATCATTGAAAATTTCTGGGGAATTTATGCAGCGAAAAATTCAAGAGATGTCTCCAAAATCCATCCAGGAGTTACAAATTTTTATAAATAAAGTGTGGTACGACGAAAAAACCAAAAACCAGGTCCAAAATCTCTATGATTCAATGTCCAGAAGAGTGGAAGCTGTTTTGAAGGCCAAAAGAGGATCAACGAAATATTGAAAAAAAATTTAAAGGAAAAAAAAAGAGTGTACAGAAAATTCTTGAATTCTAAGAATATTTGAACATAATAAAAATAACAGAAACCAAAAAAAAACCAACATTTTTTAGTTTATTACCCTTTTTTAAAAAAAGGTCAAAAAAATTAGATCTTAACTTTTTCCACCTTTTTAGCGGAAATCGAGCTGCCGGCCAACCCTTTTCTCTTTTCTTAAAAATTTTTTTACAGGTAGAGGCTATAGGGATCAAATAATATAAAAAATAATAAAAACTTGCAGGTAGCTTTCCTTTTTTTATTAAATTTTGCATGAGTAATGAAATGCTACTAGTGCGGCTTTTTTTTTGGCCATGGGTGTATGTGATGGCATACATACATATACAAATTCACATTAAATACACTCATAATATGCACACACAACCAGAGACAAACCCTTCTTATCTACTCAACACTGTTGTTGGTTAAAAACGTTGTTCCGAATTTTGCGGTCACTTTTAATAACGAAAAAATCAGCAAGCAAACCAAAAGTTTTCGTTGCTTCTGACTTCTCGAGTGTTCAGCCAAAGTTTTTGTATCGTTGAACATACACACGAATAGACAAGTGTATATGCATTGTATATGTGAGTGTGTGTGTTTGTGTATATGTGAGCGGTTGTTTTTACTCTCGTGCGGAAGTGGATAGCTTTTAATGCGTTTCTTGTTTTGGTTTTCTGTGTTTACTTTACTGTGTTGCAGAGAAAAACTTAATTATTTAAATTAAATAAATTAAAATTATTTAATTATTTATGGAAGGGGGGGAAAAACCGAAGCTAATAGAAACAAGAGAAGAAACCCGAGGTTTTAGATTAAAAAGTGAGGTTTTAAAGTCAGTTTTTAAAATGTTCTAGTTTGAGATTTCATTTAAGACTCAAGTTTAAGGAAAAAATATAAGAAACTTCATTTTAACATTTTTTATGTATGCTTGTTGCGATTTAATTAAGTTTTTTTATTTGATTTTAAGATTATAAAATTTAAGAAGAAATAAAAGTTTGACATTAAAAACATTCGCGGAAGCGCAACATCTGGGATAAATAAAGTGCAAACCTAACAACATATAAAAAGAGAACAACAACAGCAACAACAATGACATCATCAACAACAACTTCGATGGTATTTTTTTATTATCTTTATTTAGACGCTTTAAGTGCTTGCAGCACGTCTTTCTTCAGCAGTTTTCAGTCAGTAAAAATTTGATGTCGAAAAAGCCAAAGGAGCAGAGGACGAAAAAGGGGCAAAACGGGCGTGTTTCAGTCAACTCGGTTTAAACAAGCAAACAATAAAATATCGCACACAACAGAATTTCGCACCGTCAGCAACACGGATCGAATAAACAGGCAAAGCAAATAAAAAACGAATGGGAAATGAAATGTGACAACAACAGGAACAGCGACAAGAACAACAACGATACAACCACGAACAACAACAACCTTTTATATACTCTTAAATACAATAAAAAGGATTTAAAATCAGGCCAATTCAAGGAAATCGGAGAGAAGTAAGCAACGAACAAGAAGATGAAAACGATGAAGAAGACGATGATGACGAAGAAGAAAAGCACGAAGAAGAGAAGCCGAACAAAAAGACTTTTGTTAGATTTGTTTGCAGTAAAAAGAGGCTGGGATTTACTTTTCCGCTCTTCTCTTCGGTCACCTTCTCTTCCTCTCACTTTCTTCTTTTATTATTGTATCAGTGACAAGAGCAAAAATTTACAAAATTAAAAATCTTGAGAATATCCTGGTTTTAAGGGCCAGAAATGCAAAAAAAAGAAAAAACAAGGGCAAAGATAAAACACTACAGCAACAAATGAAATAAATATATATATTAAATGGAGAATCATTAACCATCGTAGAAGATCGTAGAAGATCGTAGAAGAATAAGCAAAAGGACATGAGTACAAATGAGTTCCAGAAAAGAGTTGGATTTGTGGCTGATTTGTTGCGAAAGAAAGAAGAAGCGCCAACAATAATGAGAAGAAGAGAAAATTGGGGGAAGGCGAACGAAACCCTTTGAATTAAAACCAATCTTCGTATCGTCGAACGAACCAAACTTTAGCTTTACTGCACTCGAATCCTGAATGAAAAATGAAAATCCAACAAACAGTACAGTTCAAGGAAGCCCAACCATCACCACCACCATCAGCACCATCATCAGCATTACCACGGGCACCATTGTCCGTGGTATAAGTGTATGTACAGTATATAGTAGATGGTGTTAGTATGTAGTACATATGTATATCTTGTACATACTTTATTGTGGCTGGGTAAATAAATGGTCTATCCTTCTCATTCTCATTCTCTCCCTAGAGTGGTTCTTTGTAATAGCTTTTTTTATATTCGGTTGAATTAATTGAAACTCACATGTCCGAGTGAGTGCTTCGAAATGCATCTCCGAACATCTCCCGCGGTACAACATTCTACTCTGTTCATTCTATTCCCGTGGAAGGTCATTCTATGCAATATAACTATGACGAAAAAGCTTTACTTAAAAATTTTAAGTTAAAATGTAAAAACTAAAATTTACACTATCCTTGCATTTTTAGCAACTTGATATAAGATGCTATTGTAATATAGGATTCATTTTAACAACGCCTGAGAGATAACACTTTAGTTTACCGAATTCGATTTCCATACTGTGAAAACTACCTCATGATTAACTATCGTGAAAAGCTGTCCACACAGCTTTCGTACATAATGTATTTTCTCCAATTTAATCTTCTACTCTTAAGTGCTAAAGTAGAGATCCCTTCCTTAATAACTTCCTTAGATCTCAAACATTATTTAAAGCATCTTTCTTCCCAAAGTCTGCATGAAACAGAAATTTCGATGGATTGATATAAGATGTGATGAGTCTGTGATGAGGATCTATGGTCGGGATGTCTATGAAATTACACTGTCACTTCAGTGTCGATATGAGATATCGACAACATGTTATTGAAATGAAATCAGATAAGTCGCAATGGTATGACATGTCCACAAAATTGTAATATGATGTCAATTATATATGCATGAATGTGACTTCGATAATATGTTGCTAAGATGTTGTATTTGTTTCCATTGCGAATTTTTCCAGCAATTCTAAATTAAAGAGTGACACTTTAAATTCTGAAACTAACAACAGTTGATAAATTACAGTAGATGACTTTTGAGTCCAAGTCCTGATTGGAGCTCAAGCACAACATCAGCAGCAGATTAATTAAAAAATCATTGTTCGATTGCGATCATAGCATCGATTTCTTTTTTTTGTTTTCGTTTTTATTTTTCATTAGATACTTATTAAGCACTCAACCTACATGTCAAGTCAACATTCAATCGTCTACGTGTAGATAAGATGAAGAAGAAGAAAAGGAGGAAGCACTGGATGGCGTACGTATTTGTAAAGAAAGACGGCAGAGTCTTGTGAAGAGGCAAGAAGGTGAAGAAGCATAAGCTGCAAAATTTGTTAAGCGTCACTCATGCGACATCTGAAGATTATTTCTACTTCATTCTAAGAATCTATTAACCCTAATGACACACACAGATACAAAATGTTTGAGGGGGAGGAGGGGAAAACGGAAATACAATAACAACAACAACAACATCACAATGAATGTGATGATGAGACGTCGATGCTACATGTTGTGCATCTGTATATCTTGGGGTTATGAGGGCTGGTTTGGGTCGTAAAGGGTTAAAGAGTTATGTTTGTATTTCACAGTGTTTTTTTATTTGTTTATCGGTGTTTATTTGTGTTTATTTGTGTTTGTTTGTGTTTATTTGTGGCAGGTTGCGATGATTTTGATTTGAGTGTGTTCATGGATGAGAGCGAAAGTGAGAGAAAGAGAGATGGAGAGGAGCGAAGGAGAAGGATGAGGAACAGCTACTTAGGCACATGTTGATGCTTAAGTCAGTTCGTCTCTCAGAGGAAGTCTCTTTCACTCTTTATATTTTAATTGCAACACCAAATTTTTCTAAATCTCTTCTATTCTTTTAAAATTTATTCGTCTTTCTTTTTGTTTGCTTTTTGCTTTTGTTTTTGTTGTTATAAAATACTAAAAAATGTCGTACAAAGAAACAAGAAATATAAAAGAATCACAACAGCAGTTCCTCAGCATTCTGGGCATACATTCAATCTGTGTGTCTTTCTGTCTGTCTGTCTATTTGTGTGTATCGTTGCTGTAGTCGTCAAGGCGAGTTCATTATTACGACTTTATACCCTTTTCTGCTGGTTCATAAAAGTTCTGTGGACTGTAAATTTATTTATGTATGCGTTGATAAAATGGCAGCAGATTCAACGATACGAGTACAGTGGCAGATACTCATCGTGGTCCCATGCAAATAAAGACTTCTATACATGCGTCTGGATGCTGTATTTGCATACGTTGGCCGCTGTATTGTGATGTAATAATTTTGGGTTTTTTGTAATCTTAGTTTAACCTTGTAAACGACAAAATATTCAACAACATTTTGTATTTATAAGTACATATATGTACTTTAGAGAAGTGAGAAAACATGAGTGACGAGTTAAGAAGTTTTACAAGATCTCAAAGCGGCTTCTTTATTATATTTCTATCGTTGTTTTTCTGAAATCCAAAAACCTAAAAAGGTTGAAATTATATGTATGTATATGCATTTTTGGGCACTTTTTCCTTGATCTGATCACATAAATGTTAAATATATTTTAATAAAGCTAAAGCTTTTTTCAGCTACCTGCCACAGAGTCGGTCAGTAGGTCAGTCAGTCATTCAGTTCAGTCAGTCAGTCAGCCTGACAGATTGTGACAAACGTTCATGATGCTCGTTCTCCTTGTTGTCACCTTCACGCACTTAACCCTTTGTCGACAGTGATGAGTGCTTTTTCCCCACTCTGTGACAGTTTAGGGTTGTCGCGTTCTCTGCTAAAGAGTGCAGCAGCATTATAAGCAGGCAGAAGAAGAGGAGGCATCAGGACTCGTGTTACATTTGTTCGTTCATTGCAATGAGTTCTTTGTTGCTGTTATTATTTTTATATTGTTGGTGACGCTTTTGTTGTTGTTACGCTTTACATACTTGATGCTTGTGTGCAACAACAACGGCGCCAGCATCAAGTGGATGCTGAGTTTTTTGCGAGTTTTTGTTAAGAAGTTTCTTGAGTCTCGCTTCAGGGTTTCGAGAAGAACACTTTTTGGGTTCTCTTCGCTGTAGTGTGTTCTTATGACGTTCCACTGTTTCAGTTGTTTAGCTGTGTTGTTGTTGTTGTTGTCACTGCTTGTGCCTTACTTGGCATTACTTCGAGGCGATTTTAAACGTCTTGAGTTCACTTTTTAAACGGTTGCTTTTCACGTAGCTTCTTCTGGTGTGACATTTCTTTATACTTGTCGCCTTAATAAATGCATCCTGACATTTAAATCAGATGTACACTTGAAAGTGAAGACAGTGAAATATTATGTATGTTTTTTAAATGCACTAAACTAAGATTGAAATGCTTCTTATCGGTTAGAAAGCAAAGAAAAAGGAAGAAAATAAGTGATTTCGAATTTAAATGAATTGGAAAGCTTTTCTATTAAATATCTTTTTTACTTTTACTGGTTAGCAGTTATTAGTATTGGTTACTTGTTGGTGGTTACTGGTGATTGGTTATTGGTTCCTATTCAAAACGTTATTCAGAGACCCAAACAAATTTCAATACATTCAAAAAATCAACGATTTTATTTGCTCCACACGCAGCGATTAATAAATCATCGCTCACACACACACACACTCACACACACGCACATACTGAACATCAATGATAAAAAGGTAATCGTTTATTATTGTTATTGTTGTTGTTGTTGTGTTTCAAATTAGTATAGCAGACAAATGAATGTAAGAAATCCTTCACTGCTGTTAGTGTTGTTGTTGCTTTGAGTGTGAGTATGGACGAGAGTCTGATGTGTGTGTGTGTGCATCTGTTAACATAGATGTATGTATGTTCATATGGATGTAAGCATGGCAGCGTGTCTCAGAGGTTCCATTGTATGTCGCTCAGGTATCTTGAGCTCCAAATTCTGCAAAATGTACTCTGTAGTATCATTTACACTCACTCACAAGAGAAAGAAGCAGTAGAAGCTAACAGACTTCATTTATTTCCCTTTTTTATCGGTTTTCCAATCTTTTTTACAACCTCGTCACCTGCTTTTTTATTGTATTTGTGCAACGTTTAACTTTTAAAGTTCATCGGCAATTTTATTGGCTTGAATCTTGATGCACTTTAGCAACAAGTCACTCAGTTTGCCCCCCCCCCCCTGCTGCCCCCAACAACGCCGCTCCTTTTTATTGGGTCTCTCGTCTAGCTTTTAAGGCAGGATTCTTTTCGGTGAAATATACATATGTATGTGTGTGTGTAAAGCCGCAACAATGCATACATACGCAACCTAACACACACACACACATGCACATTTCTGTAGCCCCTTCATTTATGACTTGAAGCGGCACACTTGACAGATGATGATGACGATGACTTTTTGCCCTGAATTTTTTATGCCTTTGAATGTTTTACAACCTGCGATTCTGCTACTCTGCTGTCGACAATGCTTTTGTAGAGTGTACCGTCTAAGTACTGTTGTTGTCGTCGTTGCCGCTGTCATTGTTGTTGTTGTTGTTGTTGCTGCTTTATTGTAACTGTCCACCCTTTTGGTCCCTAAGGACAAGAGGAGGATTTAAGTTATGAAGTGCTTTTGTCAGCCTTCCGTACACAGAATTCAGCTCGTCGGAGCGAAATCAGGTCGCGAACAAGCGAATCGTTTAATTAAACCACGTTTGAGTTAAATTATAGGTTAAGCGTATAAACCGTTATGTCTACCTGGGCACAAGATACGGTTCAAAATGATGTTGTGTTGATTTAATGAAAGTATTCACTCTTTTCATTGTATACTTTTAGGCAATGCTGTATACAGAATCCATAATAGGTTGCATACTTTCGGATGAAATAAAAAAATTAAATTTCTTGTCACAGGTTTATATAATTCGCATGTAGTTTACATAAAAGTATATTATTACAATAATAAGTCATCGATTGACGACAAGAAGTCGAAGAACAAACATCGCAGTATTAAATTTCCGTAGTTTTTTCAGCTGGCAGTATCAATTTACAACAACAACAACACGCTGAGGATATGCTATATTCCGAAAAAGTAATATTTTGGGAATAAACAAAATTAAAATCCGCCATCAAGAACGGAGAATTGCGTGTCGAGACCCAAACCAAGACTGAGGCCATCCTTGTTGGTCAACATGTGGTTGGTTGGCGTGGTTGGTTGATTTGAGTGATCCGAGTGCCTGTATTTATGAGGATTTTTTTAATGGACGGAGAGCGGCGGC
>OX451346.1:48385948-48570639 GCA_949629155.1 Myopa testacea | reverse complement strand
ACCATTTTTAGGCTTATCTAAAAATATCATATTTTTTTACTCCTTGTATTTTTAGAGTTTTATACTTTTTAGGTTATTATTTTAAACGTCGTTGTTGTTATTTTTTATGTATGGAATTACGTCATGCATTTTAAACAACACGGTTCTGGGCATTAAATTCGAGTTTTACAATCAGAATGAATCATCGTTGTCGTGTCCGATGCGATGTTCCATGAATTCGATCCAGTTAATCCAGAGTAAGCGACACTGATTACATTGCTTTGGTCATTGGGCTTGCCTGGTGTCCTGCCCTGCCCTGCCCTGGACATCAGTCCTGCCAGTTATTCCTCCGTCTTTCCTCCATTCGATAGTTCATTGAGCTTTTTTTATAGAAAAATTACTTATTATATTCTGATGGCTTTGACGCGAATGATTTTCCGATGGAGAAGTCAGCCATCCAAAGGAAATACCAGAAAATCAAACGAAAACCGAAAACAAGGACATCGTCATCATCGATGATCATCATGAGGGTAATCTGTAAGTGCTAAGATGTAAGAGGAGGGGAGGGGGAGGGGGTTAAGCCGTTGTCAGTTCCAATCGTTATTTCGAGATTATATGCAAATGAATGAAACGAATGAAATCGAATAAAGAGTAAAAATTATCATTCAGTAGTTCCGAAAACGGACCGAATCCAAATCCGAACTGATTATGCTGAGTGATGTGACATGATGTGTTGTGAGTTGATGTGATGTGATGTGTTGTTGTATAATGTTGCCATTGTATTGTGTTGTTGCTTTTCTGTGTAACATGGAGCAGGTACACCCACCCGTTAGTTTGTTGAAAATGTTGTAAGCCGATGACATAACATTTACTACGTAGCTCAGTTGTGGCTTTCGATTTATGGCGAGAGAGCTAATTTATAGAAGTAGCCTCGTCTAGAGACCGCAGCCTCTCACAAATCGATAGATATTTCATATGACCATCGCCCCGTAGGAATCACCGAGATCTGTGATGGTGTGTCTACATATATGATGGCATAGAAGTTATATTTATTGCTTGCTGAGGACAGATGTAGCTGGTTGGTTGTATGGTCTTCTGGAAGCCATCTCTTCATCAGGTATCGCCAACTCTAATTTCTAAGATCTTGTCTCGACGTCTCGTTGATTGACCCCGACATTGACCTGTTAGAATCAATTTAGCGCCTGTTGAAGTATACATTTTGTATGTGGTGTTTAATAAATTGTGGATAATAGCATCTGTAATGATTCAGAGATCGAAACTCCATTTATAATTACTTTACTGCTTTCTATTAAAGAACTATTTCAAGTTTCAATCAGTATATCAGTCCATTGTTATTCATTTGAAGTAACTTAACATTTCTCACTTTCTCCGCTTCGTTCTATTTTACAGAATGTTCAAAAGAGATATTCTAGAGATTTTCTTTCTTTTCTGTTCTTCAGGAGAAAGAGAGAAAGAATAAAGTGGTCTTTAGCCTGACTCTACCAAAGATATATCTATGATCTTTAAAAACGTGACTCTGGAACTATATTTAATAAATAAGTAGAGTTTTCAACCGGGTTTCAGATTCGAGTTGCAACTGTCACGAATTGAAATCACTTTTTAATGTGCTTTTCAAGTCATATGATGTTTTCACCCAAGTGACACGTAACTTGTATATGAAAATCTATCTAATGTCACATCTATTTGTACAATCAAGCGACACCAATTAAAAAAACCCATAAAATATAATAACAAAACAAAACACAAGTCTACTTTATTCGCTCACTATATCTTCATCCTTTCCTTCTCCCTGCCACTCTGTCCACGTCACTGCGCACTCCTATCAACTGCATTTTCTATCAACTCAACTGAACTCCGACACGAATCCTGCGGCATCTCCTGATCAATTAACATCAATGATTGAAATAAAATTGATTGAATGAAAATTAAAAGCGGAAAACATGTGCATCGAACAACAATTGAGCAGAGTCAACGCCAGGGGGCGCACGTTGTTTGTATAGAAAATCGAGCAAGTGTCATTTATTTGTTTAACCAAACCGGACATGAAGCCAAAGTAATAAGAAATAAAAAAAGTACGACACAACCAACAATTTTATTATGAATTCTGATGGGTTTATAGAATTACTAGAAAGAAGGGTCAACCTACGAACACGTTTGTGGCGGTGTCAATCGCCATGTGCATCCACACTTACCTCAATATTATTTGCGGTTTGCGAATAACTTCATTAGCTAATGTAATGTGTTTAAATATGTATGTGTTTGAACTGTCGACCTCGACTGTGATGCAATTTGAACAACATTCGATGAGTGAATAATGAATAATGAACGAGATACTCGCATGGATTGCATGTCAAAAGTTCAGAGAACACGAGATCGTGATTTTGAAACCAAAAAAAATTCGGTGATTTCTAAATTCGTATTTCTTCAATTCGGTTACGAAGAATTCGATTGCATCAAACGAATTGCGGTTGCAATAAACATCCCACATACACAACTACACGCCATTATACACAATTATTTAGAATTATTCCTGTTGTATGATAATTTTGTAAGATGTCTAATTAATGTATAAATAAAATTATAGAATGGATTGTTTTTTCCCATCCTCTAAGTCTGATTTTGAAAAGGTTCCTTATGGTGTCTATATTTCTGCCTCGTCCAAAGTCGAAGAGAGAAAAGTTGATGGTTGCTGGTTAAATGGTTTTTCAAAGGGTAAAACAAAATTATGTAGTCAAACTTTTCTTTGGTTACAAATAATTAATTATTAAGTATCCTTGACATAAATAATTCGAGTAAATAGACGACCAAGTCTCTGAGTGGGCGTGTGTGAGGTGAAGATAAATGCCTCGGTGGTGAGTTTCAACTCAATTTGATTAGGTTAGAAAAGAATTCATCGATACCTGACTATACTCTATCTGAAGATCATGCAAAATAACTAAATAAATAAAATACAAAATAACTTGCTAGATGGATCTATCTTCATCTCTTCCTCTGTAGTTTGAATATTTAACTCAATATATTTAAATATTTAAATCAATATTTTATATGACATTTTCATCTCCTATATAGTACTATAAGAGCCCAAAAAAGCAATACTGTAGAGATACAAATTTGTCTTTCAAATTTTCTATTTTTGAATACTGAGGGTGACTGATGGTTGATGGAGTGCCCACTGGAGTGACCAAATAGACACGCAATAGCAAAAATTTACCAAAAAATGTATACAAATAATATATTATAAAACTATTTGTTTAAGCATTTGTTTCTGAATTTAAAATCTTTTGTGACCATTTTTCGAAACTTCTGAACGGAAACTCTTCTGTTGCCAGTTTATGGATTGTAAATCTATTGAATGAACCATTAAATTCGCCAAACAAGTGAAATTGATTCACATGAAAAGCCGTTAATAAACAACACACTCTCCGGTATACTTTTCCAAGAATTCCCAGCAGCAGCGCACCTCTTGGAAAACGTCACAATCGCACTCAAGCAAAGAATCTGAAATCTAAATTCTAAAACTCAAAACTCACAAAAAATGGCGGCGAAAGGCAGAGAATGAAAGAAATTGCGACACAAAAAGAGAAAAAAGAGTACGAGAAAGCAGCACAGAAATGATGGATGAGGCCAGTGTAGAAGAAGAGAACAGAGGAAGAGAAGAACAAGAGAGGGAGGGAGGGAGAGCTAAGAGGATAGGTGGGAAAGAAATGAAGAAGAAAGCCATTCAAAAATGAGATTGAGTGGCAGATGAGGACGAAATTGCCACAAATAAAAATGTAAATATTGGAGAGGTGAATCAAGTGGAACACCGGCTTTGTGGGAAGAGAAGGAATGTGGACGGATGAGGGATGGTGGGGGGTGACGGTGAGTGACGATGGGGCAGAGTGCTCTATCAAGTAAAACACGTTGCATACAAAATCAGTGATAAATGGAGCAAAAATGAAGACAAGGTAAGGAAAGGAAAGGAGAATACTTTCCGGTATTCTCCTTTCCTTTTCTTACTTTTCAGGCACTTAAGAGATGCATTCATCAAATCAAAAACAACAACAACAACAGCAGCAATTTAATGCTTATAATAAGGAAAACTGAAATGCTCAAATTATAATTGGAAAATTCGACAATCTTCCTGCTTCTTTTGAAAATTCTCAGAATTACAGAAATTTCAGGTCAAAATACTTCTCTCTGATCAACAAAAATAACAGCTTTGATTTAATACGGTTGCTAGTGCTTTTAAAGGGGTTTTCCAAAGATCCTTGGTGATATATTCGTCATTAAAAAATGAAATAAATGAAATCCTATTTTAAAGCTCTACTCCAAGAAGTAGGTGACACCTTTTTCGGAGCCCCAATCATGTAATGAATCTTACATAAATAGTTCGATAATTTATCAACCGGATTCGATCTGATGTCAAGGTTGCTACAATTACACATCAGAAAAGCTTTGTGATGAGTGACATTTAGTATCTAGCTTGTGGATACCTGGATACCTGGTGGACCTCGCTGGTCCTGCGGCAACACAATGTGGCTACCTCTAACGGTACCCCTAACGTTAATCGAAGGTAAGCTTATTTCTGTGAATACTGAACTCACCTGTAGATCTGGTGCTGTGCCCGGTTGCGCCAGATCGCAAGCTGAGAGCCACGGATTAATGCGTGTCAACGCACTTGTGCTGTCGAAGACTGGACTATCCAGGCCAAGTTGCTTAAAGTCGAGAGTAGCGGCGTCTTCTAGGTCCTGCTGGGCACTGTTAGTCGCGCTGTTAGCCGCACTGTCAACGAGGATGGCACCGTTACTGCTGACTAAGTTCGCGACGTAACCATCAACAGTACCGAAGCTCTGCTCTTCTGCACCTCCACCAGCAGCTCCGAGAGCGGCAACGACTCCGTTCTCCCGAACTCCGTCAGACGGTTGGAGTTCTTGCGGCCCTACGTCGCTCGTACTGTCTTCGTCACCACCAACTTCACCGAATTCTCTACCGTAATCCTCTTCGTTGATGTAACCAATCTTGTCGTGCGTTAGCTTGGTCAGGCGGTCGAGGGATTCCTGCGACAGTAGATCGTCTTCGGAAACTAAGGCAAGTATGTCGTCCGCGTCGAAGGACGTCGAGGAATCGGCCGAATGCGAGGGAAATCGCACGGGTAATCCTTCGCCAAGACCAAGGTCGAAACTGTCGCTGCTTCTGCTGTTGTCGTCGTTGTAGTTGTCGTCGCCACCTTCAACAGGAGCGGAAATTTCGGTATTGCGTGCCGTACTTCCAGTCTCTCGAGTGGTTCGTGAGGAGGCACCCGTCTGCGTGAGCGATTCTCTTCCGGCAGGTAACGGGTCGTACTGAGGCCTCAAGTGCTCACTTTCAGGCTGCTTGGTGCGGTAGTTGTAGTTGTAGTTGTGGTCGCTGGAGGACGCAGTGAATGCGATTGGCGTTGGAACACCGCCAGCGGCGAATACTGAAGATAACGTCGACGACACACGGCTATTCGAAGACAACGATGAAGTGTAGGACGAGGAGGACGACGACAATGACGATGGCGTGGGCGACGATGATGAGGTGTAGAAGGAAGACGTAAATGTCGGTGACAATGATGTTGTTTTTGAACTGGTGCTGGTGCTGCCACGCCGAGCCCCCGAAATAAACGCAAGCGCCATCACGACCAGCCCGGGTCCTGGCCGCATATTGACCTCGGGTTCGGCGGTGCTAGCATGGTGCAGGCCCGCTTGAGACGCGCTTGCGACTCCAATTCAAGTTGGGTAATAATGGGCTCATGGCCCCATCGTCATCACAAAAGGTTGTCGTAATTTACGCACACCTCTACCACTTTTCGTCCCTCCGCGCGCGTTATCGTCAACTGTTTTCGTTGCTCTCAACTTTGAGATCGTATTCAATGCAAAGCGAGCGGTTGCAATGTCTATTTTCACATCTAATGTTGTATGCACTTTAATATTGCGTTGTCTTTTTTTAGTCGGTGGTTTTGGTTGGTGTTTGATGTTAACTCGGTTATGAAAATCAGTTCTGAAATGAAAACAAAAAATGTGGTTGATTATAACATAATTCGAGTTAGAATACAAGAAGATATCGTATACGAATGAACGATATTCATTTTTAGCTAAACTCCGGCTAAAATCCTTTGACAGATGACGTCACTATGACGTCCATTTTCGAACAGGAAACGAGAAAATCGTTCGAGGAAAGTCACAGAAACAGACGACAGGACGGGGCTGATGACAGATATCATAAGATAGGGGGGTGAATATAGCGTTAATCAATTTAACGTGAACGCCAACACGTGTTGCGACAGGCAGGAAGCAAAATACGTATGATTATCGAATATCTGATCAATACGAAGTTATAATCGAAGGTGTATTCAAATGTATTTTGCTGTACGACGAGTTCTTGTTAACACCTCTTCCGATGTGTGGATTTAGGATCATTTCAGTTGGGAAGAATGACTTGAATGGTTTCCTCCCTCTCTCTCTTTCTCATACCTCTCTTCCAATCCACGAAATCTCTGGAAATACTCCCTGCATGCCTTACATATTGTACCATACATTGAAATCTTAGACCTTAATAAGATTCAGACCGGAATTTGGCTTCTTTGCAGGGGTCTTATGCCAAAGCCATGTATTAATCTTGTTACCATCAGGTAAATCGTATGAGAAAGAGAACAACTTTTTACAGTTTTTAATTTTAAAGGGAAAATGTTGAAAAAACTAGGAAAGACCCACAGGAGTACTTCAGTTATGAGCACTAATATTTCCAGAGCTTATCTAGAACACTCCTAGACACTGGAACAATAACTATAAATGCCTTAAGTTTATCTTTGATAGCGACCAATCCACCCCTTTAAATGACCCGTCGAAGAGGTTCTGGATTCGATATCCGGATGCATGTTTGGACTGTTGGGAAGCCAACAAATAACAGTTGTTATTCACAATTATGTACGCTGATTATTCGCAGTGGTATTTAACACATACTAAACATTGGATTAGGTAAGGATTTGATTCTTGTTCTTATGAATGACAATTCCTGATTTTAATGTTTGAAGTTATCATCAGGAATCAGTCTGTAAACATGTATATGGATCTATGAGTGCATGTATTTGTGTATCATTATTATATGCACTCATTTTCATCTGTGTTGCAATGTGTGGCTGACCTAGTTGGATGATACTCTAAGACTTTTGGGCTACTTTTCAGTCCAAGAAGAATTAAATTCGTACCTTTTTTCAAATCGTGCAAATTAATCCAAAACGAATGTCGCCGGAAGTATCCAAAACTCAAAACTGTTTATCGTCTCACTTCTGCTACTTTCTAATTAAGCTAATTATTAATTATCTCACTTTTACGAATGAAGACGAAACGAAGAGCGTCAAATGAGTTCGTTTCATTCAGATTTCATTTCACTTTTTTTTGCAGTGTTCTCAGATCCATTCACAGACAGAACCATGGGTGTTGCATGCTTTTAGTGACAATACACAAACACTCGCTCGAATGAGAGCTTTTCGAGGATTTACACAATGGAGCACATTTTTCATTTCACTTTCTTCGTAATCTTAATTTTTATGCATTTGTCAGCGGCTCTATATTCGTATTTGTATTTATATTTGAGAACACATCCTGTTGTTGTTAAATGTTATGAGTGACAAAGTACACACAGCGATCGATGTCGCGGTAGGTGGAGGTGGAGGGTTGATGGTAGTGATACTGGTGCTGATGGTGAGGGTGCGATGGTGTTGATGGCGGTTGAGGTATTTTAGAGGACGACGGCGGCGCTAGTTTCGGATGTGAGTGGGTGCGAGTGTTTCCAATGCACTCAGGTTCCAATACAAACAGAATGAACACTAGAGCCCGAAGCAGTCAACAACAACAACGAAATAATTAGCGAGCAGGCTGGACGACTGCGACGGCGACGGCGACGGCGACGAAGGCGGGGCCGGCAGTAGCGACGACGACGGCCAAAACAATGCGCACTCTAACGATTAATACTCGTATTCGTTATCATGGGTGTACGTTTATTGTGCCTGGTGTTGCTATTGTTCTTGTTCTTGTTGTTGTTGTTGATACGGTGACAGTAGTAAAGTTGAAAGATTTAATTGTTTGTCATCTTGAGTTTAGATTAAAGTGTTTTAAAAAGAATCTATAAGCAAGAAGAAGCAATTTTAACCCCAAGTAACAATCACTTAGTAACAATCACTGTTTGCAATTTTCTCGCAGAATTCTTGCTGTCACTTTGTGTGTCACTGTCACTGAATTTTTCTAACTCGTTAATAGTTTTTGTAAAATGTTAGGTGAAAAAACACGAATACGAACTGATTAGAGTCAGCGAGTGCTTTGAATCAATGAATAAAACTTCTATACTCCACTTTCTTGCTCTTCTCTCTTCTTGCCACCGTCTCTGTCACTCTCTCGTCAGCAGTCGCTTTCTCGCAATGTCTGCTCTACTCGCAAGCTGACCAGCTGTGTTTTTGCAGACTCGCTCGCTATTCTCTTTCCAATGCTTACAGACTTTCTGGAGATTCCCGAATTCCGTAGCACAAGTTTAGGAGTGATGACGAAAAACAATTTCACTGCGTTCCTGCGAAGAACGAAGAACGAAGAGGTTGGCAAAGAAGACGACGACGCGCACGCTACGAAGACGACAACAAAAGAATTCAGACGAAACCACGGACGAGTGGGCGAACCGAATCCAACTGAACCGAGTCGAACATACACTGCGAACGACGAACGGACGAGTCACTAACGAACTCGCGAGCGCACGAGGGCCAGCAGAGAGCGAAAGTTCGAAGGGAAAACTTATCGTATATTCACAAATTTTTATATAATCCTGGACGTCGAATTCGTCGTGGAGGATATCGCAGCAGTTGGTACGTAACAAGGCGAAAAATCGTATGTACGAGTATGTATTCCTCTATGTATGCATGAACGTGTGTATGTGTGTGTTTGTATGTGTATCGGTAGTCGTATCGGTAGGTGGGTCGATTGTTAGTTCGTTCGAGGAACGAAGAAAACGTTTTGTTTTTTGGCCACTGATATTCCTTTTCTTTGCTATCTTCTTCTTTCCCAGTTTTGCTATTTTTTTTATTAGTTCCCTTTCCGACGACTGTTTGTTCATTCGTTCACTCGTCGCAGAACTCGTATCGTTTTGCTGCAAAAACGCTCGATGTGTATAACAGCGCTAGAAGTCCTCGCTGCCCCTTCTCACTTCCCTTCTGGCTCTTAACGAAGTGTTTCCCGACAAAATTAGATTGCTTCTGCACACTCGATTTTCTTTACACACCAATTTTGCGAAATTCTGTCCAACTTGTCTAAGAATTCAAAGTATTAACTTCGTTGAATTGGATTCGAAGCGAGGCAAATCGCAACGAATCGAATCGATTTGATAGTTTAGCCTCGGATCATCAGCGGAACGGCTTAAGGCTCAAAATTACTCGTGCGTTGGCGGTGAGCCTTTTTTTGTGGCATGATGCCTTTTGTAAGGTTCACTACACATTTTCGAAAATATCTAAATCGAAATCGAATCACTCTTCGAATCACATTTCAAGCGCAGTAGTCAAGAAGTCGGAAAAATTTGTGTACTGCGAAGAAAACACTTTTCACGTCATTATATAACACGCTGCTCTGTAATCAGCACTCGGAGTCCCTTCGGCCCGGACCTGATGTAAGTCCTGACGGGCTTCCGTTAGTAGAGCTCAAATCGCAAGTGATTCAGTTGTTCGAACAGAGTCGTTTTCCGAATTTGTTTAAACACATGGAGTTTGTTTTTTCGCTCGAAATCGATTCTCAACACTGCTTCGAATTTCGAAAGTATTCGCTGACACGCGTTTTCCGCAGAACTCCCACAGATTTTCACCAGTTTTCTTTAGTTTACCTTCACAAGTAGACACATGATTTTCTTGATTGGTTGGCTGGATGCTGGATGGTTGCTTTTCTGCTTTGAGGTTTCGTTTTGTAACTGCGAGTACTTTTTTCAACTTTTTTTCAACTTTTTTTCAACTGCCCTCAAGTTACTTTGTGGCCTTAATTTATTGTTGTTCGAATTTAATTGGATTGTTTTTTAATTGGTTTTACTTGCATGACCAAACGATTGCGCGTCGCAGGATTCACCGTGCTGTCCTGCTTCTAGTCTGATGGCCCCAAATGGCACTGAACAAGCCACAATTGCAGATGGCGCTTAACTAGAAGAACGTCTGCAAACCTGAGCGAGTGCTGTGAGCATAGCTGATGAGTAGCTGAACTGCTGAACTCGGCGCTGAGAGTGCGAAAGCTTGCGATGGAAGCGGGGCGGTTGGGCGGGAGGTTGTGGGAAGCGGTTGAGTAGCAACTGATAAACACCCACCCTGAAGAACACCCTTCGTTCATAATGCGGCTGACCACTCTAACAACTTTGAGGACAGGTTTTCGGAGAGCGCGCATTCACGCGTGCAGCTCAGCGTGAAGCTTTTTCGTGCGCATTTCACTCCAAAGCATTCCTCACTCACACACACACACACACACACACACACACACACACACACACACACACACACACACACACACACACGTACATATACAGAGGGTTCCATTACCTCGGGTTCCTCCACACGGGCTCGTCTCGGACATGTCCGTCTGTCCGTCTGTCAATTCGTCCATCTATTTATTTATCTATTCGACTGTCTGCCTCTCTGCTGCTCCTGGTAAACAAGCAACTCGATTGCTGGCAGTTAAAACGGTTTGATTGTATCAAGACCATGGGTGGTCCTGTCTGGAAAGGGACTGGAAGGTCCTTTCATTAATTCGACGAAATCAAATGAAAGTGCGTTCACCTGCGTTTATTTCGGATTCTTGCCGAACTCATAACCAACGCTATTTTATTTCTTCTGTTACGGCTTTCATTATCATGGTTATCATCATCGTCATCTCGTCTTCGTCATCATCATTTCTTTCATTATTGTGGTACTCATTCTGTGCCCATCATCGACTGTACTTAATTCATTCTAATCTCTTTTAATCTCAATCCTCCTGTCTTTAGTTTTGGTTTTTATATTCTGCTGCTTTATTTCTTGACTGTCCACGTGTTGTTGTTGTTGTTTTATTATAATTCGTTTTCTTTTATTTCGTCTCGGTTGTAGAAATTCTATCTCTACTGTAGACATGAGCTTAAAGAGTTACGTCTAAACTCGAGAACGATGGCAAAGAACGAGTTTGCTTTGAGTTAAGTTAAGTTTCTGTCGTTGGAAAAGTATTTGAAATTAGTTCGGTCCTTCAGACAGGACGAACTTGTGTCAGACATGTTTTGTTCATCATCAACGACAAACTTGTGTGGGTGACATTTTAACAAGAAGAAGAAATGGAAGAAGATAGGAAAAATTATCAGAAAAATGGTAATTTTTAGTGAATTTAATAATAAAAATTATGAGAATTGCGAATGAAGGTGAATGACATCACAACAACAACGGGGAGTGGACAGGACAATATACAAATAAAATATAACAGAAACAAAAACGAAATGGAAACCACTGAATGGTTCAAAGGTTGATTAATTCAGATGTTGTGATATGGTTCGATTATATTCCTTGATTCGGTGGATAGTCGATGGAAAACATTTGGTGCAGATGAGACACTTTGCCATGTATGCTGTAGGAACTGGAAGCAGAAACGAAGGCTTGTGGAAGAGAGGCTTTTGAAGGGAGTCTTTTGAGCGAAGGTTTTCGAAGGCCGACTGGCCAGCGGAGTAAACGCTCCGTGGGTGGATGAAGTGCATGAGTATTGTTGTTGTTGTCATATTGGTGGCAACTTCCACCAACAGACGTGTTCCACAAAACAAGCAGGTCTACAAATTAAACACCATCTACACGATTACAACGACAACAACAACAACAAAAACAACAAATAGGGCGACATAACGTTTCGTGACATGAACAGGGAATTCTAGTCACATAACGGTTACAAGGACAAAAGCAAGTCAGCAAACAAGAAGTGAGTCGAATGGAAACGCCAGCATTTCAAGTTGAGAGAGAGAAAATTATGAAAAGAGAGAGAGAGAGGGAGAGAGAGCGAGTGAGAGAGGGGCAGAGAATTAAGAGTGCGTCTGCGTCTACGCGAAAATCACTCTCCAAAGTTGCAGCAAACGTTTTCATCAACTTTTGTGAATGAAAGTGTGAAAAAAGCTTCACTGAAAAGTTATTCACTCGATGGATGAAGAACAGCAGAGACCACCACCAGAGAGCAAAGACTGAGACAGAGTCATAGAGAGAGAGGGAAAGAGAGAGAGCGAGAGGAACAGAGTTTACGAGCGCTGCTCAATAAAAACCAATTCTTCTCCGAGTTTGTAGAACGTTTCCCAAGGCAACCCACAACGTTTCTTGGAACGGTGACCCAGAGACGGCCATAACGGGAAATCTGCCGCTACACGAGAGCTTTTTTACACTTTCGACGACTTTTCGAAAAACAAGAGATTCAGTGCAAGTAATAAAAAGAAAAAATCAACCCAGCAGCTTTTTAGTACATCGCTGATCTTCGAGGAATGTCGCTGGTTGTATTCAACGCCTGCGGGTATGGCGCGGTATGGGGGCGGTTCGGGGAAAGGGGCGAGGCCGGTGCTGTCCTTCACAGATAGATTATGAGTATTTACATTCATAGCTTATAATATACACATAAACATAGAAGGGGCGAAAAATGCATTCATATTTCATAAAGGAAATCATCGGCAGCTTGATTCATCTCTTTTCTCTCTCTTCTCCCCCCTCCACCCACCAGTTTTGGTAACTTCAGTGAGCTTTCCTTCTATTCCTTCTGTCTTTTGTTTTACTTGAAAAGAAAAGCAGAACATACAACAAACTTCCTCAGATTTATCGAAGTCGTAAGTTTTTTTATTGCCATGTTATAGTGATGGGTTTGGGGTGGTTGCGAGGGGGAGGGGGACCATGTTTTTGTTGTTCCTTATTTTCTTCAATCCTTCAGTGAGTGTGGAAGAACCTCGATTTCTAGAATAGAATGGCGAATTTTCGTTATTTTCTCTTTAAGAGAAGATTTCTTTATCTTCTTCGTCTTCTGAATTTTTTGCGTCTTCTTGCGATTTTCTTAGTTTTCCTTCCTCCCCTGCACTCGATGGAACATGTGACTTGAGTCAAACGAAGGAATGGACTCCAGTCAGTCTTTCATCAGAATCAGACTGACTGATTGAATGAAAGTTTGACTAACTGACTAACTGACTCACCGACTGATTGACTGGCTGACTGAATGGATGGATGGATGTCCAGTAGCGCGGGTAATCTTCAGGAATACTTCGTCATCATCATCACTGGATTATAAGTCCATTTCGCCGGAAGTAAAGATTATGATTTTTCCGAATAATTTTTCAGTGTTGTTGTTTGTTTTCGAATAAAGTATCTTTTAAGGAAACTACTCTCATCATGCGATATCAATAGAGAAACAGCAACAAGAATGGAAAGAAGAAGACGAACTACAACAACAACAACAACAACAATAAAAACAAATACTACGAGTCTTAAAAATCTATCCAAGCGAAACGCTGTGCGAATCTCTGTAAATTGAAGAAAAACAAAAATAAGGAGTAAAAGGAAGACAAAATAAATGAGGTGGGGGAGCAGGAGTGCAGGGGGTGGGCTCGCAAGTGACTCTAACTCATCCTACAACAAAAACAAAAAAACGTTTTGTCTTCGTTTCGCCGCAGTCCAAAAAAAAAAAACACTGCTATTTATTTGCTCACGTCTCTCGCTTGTTATTCAAGAGTCTTTCTTGTTGTTGTTGTTGCTGTTGGTGATTTTACTGTTGTTGTTGTTGTTTCTATTGTTTCTTTTGTGTTGTTGTTGTTGTTGTTTTTATCACAGTTGGCCGCGCGCAAAATATTAGTTGAACCATAAAAGTCCATCCAAGCCACCAAAGCAAACACTTCACTTGATTACCCCCTCCCCCCCACCGCTCTCTCACCACTCTTTCTCACTCCTTATCTACGCTCTCGCTCTCACTCACACTACACACAACACACTTTGACCCTGACTGTGTGTGTGTGTGTGTGTGTGTGGAAGATTTAATTTCTGTTCTCGCCAATTTGCTTTGATTTGCGCTTCAGTTCCACCGCAAACCTGGTAATTTATTATTTTATTTCGATGCAGGTGGCACCACCGCACACTAAAGTATGTTTTCGTATGTGTGAGTGCGAGAGTGGAAGGAAGGGAGGAAGGTAGGATGGTAGGAAGGGAGGAAGGTAGGGGAATGTGTCTGTAAGTTCCATCAACTGCCTAAAATTTAACCTAGACTCATTTTTTTTCTTGTTGGAGGGGGGGGGGGGGGGAGGGGAGGTGGAGTTCCGCCCAATTCTCGCGTTTGGGTTTCTGTCCTTTTTTCTGCTTCTGTATTTTTTTTCTTTTTTTTAATAGCTACTCTTAACTTAACGACAGCGATTAATTAATTTTAATGCGCTGATTTTAGAGGGTGATTATTTAATGAGTTCATGTAGGAGGAGCCTCGGAATATATACTGTATGTGCATGTATATATATTTGTTCCACCCGTCCTTTTATTCACTTCCTCTTCTTCTTTTTTTCTTCTTATTCCTCCTTCTTATTTACTCTTTCTTCCTCCTCCTTCTTGATCATAATCACTCATGTAATTAATTAAAAACTTAAATATATTTTGTAAATATTTCGGTGAATTAAAAAAAGAAGAAGCAAGTATAAAGAATCGATCGCACCCTCATGATTTGTATGGCATATGGGAAAGTGGGCGGACCACACCCATCTTTGGATGAGTGTAAAGTGGAGAGTGGATGAGTGGACGCCCACATTTTCAGAACGGCCTACTGTCATAGTTCAATTCATGTAATGTTGCATGTCATCTTGGCATGCAATTTACGGTGTTGGTATAAGAAGGAGGCGTGGCCGTAGACCGTTTGCCCCATTTACGATACCAAAGTAACGAAGGATGTCCGTTTTATCCCAATCTTGATTTCAACGGAGAGACATTCATGCAGACGGGCGGGCGGACAGAGTTGCCACCCCTTCTAATGTGCGTTTCAAACGGAAGACCAAACATTATATACCCTTTTATCTTCGAGTGTACGGTGGTGTGAAGAACGAAACGAAATGCAAAGACCCTGAAAATATGCAATGCGAATTATTTCACTACTTTTTTTGGACTGAATTCAAAGAATCTTGCTGTAGTTTCTCGGATTTTTCTGGTTTTTCGTTTTATTGCTGTACAGTAGCTGGTAATTAAATCGTTGAGAAGTTGTCACGATTAACGTCAAGTTATTACAAGAATAACAACAACAACACTACCTGGAAACCTTGAGTTCGTGGAAACAACCGGCTTCTCTCACATACACGCTAGATACATCTTGTTTTCCATGTCTCTATGTCTCTCCTCCTCGCACTCACTCGCTCTCTCTCACTCTGTCCGTCTCTCTCTCTCTCTCCCTGGTTCCCAATCTTATTTCCACAGTCGCTTGTCTACTTGGGAGCTCCTGAAACTACAATAACACTCATCAAACACAACAAAAATGGTTTTGTTCTGATTTTGTTTTCAATTCCTACTGAGTGTTTGTTGGTGTTGTCTTTGCTGTTGTTGTTGTTTCCTTTACACTTAAAGTACGAGTATTTAATTCGAACAGATTCGAAGGCAGCGATTCTCAACTGTTTTGTATCTTCGAAAAATATTGAAATTTAAAATATCGATTCCATTTAATGTCAGATTTGCTTCAATATTATTTCAATTCCCTTCAAACTTTATTCAATCTTCTAGTTCTCCAAACTTTATTCAGTCTCTTCTGATGCTTTTCAATTATAATTCCGTTTTTCTCAATTTCGTAGTGATTCTTCTCCATTCCGATCGATTTCGATTCAAACTTTTCCGTTCTCAATCCTTTATTTAATCTCCTTCGAACTTCTTTAATCACCTGCCATCCGCTTCAATCTGTTTCAATCTTATTCAATGTTGATTTAATCCTCTTCAATATTGATTCAGTCTTTTCTAATCTGAATTCAATCTATTTTTATTCAATATTCTTCAGTCTGCATCAATTGGTTTCAAACACTTCGTCAAAAATCGTTCGTGATTATTTTGAGTTTGCAATATTTTAGTCCTTTATAATCAATGTTGAATTCATGTCACGTGTAGCTTAGGTTGGGAATCGCTGTTCTAAGTTCCTCTTTTCGGTATACATACATTCATATATAAGTATATACTATATGTATGTTTGAATGTGAAAATATATTGCGTATTTACGTATACGATTTTCTTGTTTACTTTTTATCTCTTCTTCTTCTTCTTCGTCATCCTTCTTTATATCTTTTCTAGCCTTCCTGTGTTTTGGCTGTGTTGTTGTTGTTGTTGTTTTTATTCTATAATGATAATGATATCCAATGATTATATTGTATTTTTTTGTGGATTATAATGACGATGATGATATTTTGTTTTTGATTGTTGTTTCTGTTGTTGTTGTTGTTGTTATTTGGTGTTGTTTGTTTGTTTTTGTTTTTGTTTTGTGTTGGTGTTGATATGGTTTTCCTTTGCTTTTCTCACTCATTCATTCATTCCAGTGAAGTATGTCAAGAAATCGATATTCTTATACAGGTCTCTGTGTGTGTGTGTGTGTGGCTAAGTTGACTTCTTCTCTAGCACTCCTACTTTATATGGTTATATATGTCTCTTTAATGTTATTTATGTGGAGAAAGTAGCCAATTTTGATTTAATCCACGAGCAAAAGAAAGAAGATCGAATGGATGCCAATAACACGCCCTTCCGGTTGCACTTCTCAGTTTCACACACACATACACACAGTTACTATCATTTCTGTGTGTCTGTGAGTAGTTAGCGTTATACTCAAAACACAAACATTTATTATCCAACATTTATTCAAAACTTAGTCGATTTATTAGTTTATTTTTTTAATAAACTGAATTCTTCAAGATTTATAATAATCGATATTGTAAAAATTGCACTGTATACCCTTTATACACTCCTTCTTCTCGCTTCCTCGTCTTTCTTTTCTCTTCATTTTTCATTATCTTTGGCAGTGTTTAAAGAGGACCAGGTTTCAGATGCTCGAAGATGTAATTAAATGTCAGCTGCTCTTCGTCTCTTCATCCATTTTGCAAACTTTTAATGATCTTCTTTGTTATCAAGTTTCTTATTATTGACCTCAAATAATTCCTTCCAAGTTAATAATCAAATTTATTATATTTATATATAAAATCGAATCAAGTAATTTTATAAGCTTATTTGTGCTTCCCATTGCTTTTGTTTTTGTTGTTGTTATTCCTGTTGTTGTTATTATTTTTTTTTTTGCAGCTATCATCCTTTAATTCGTTGACAAATAAAGATGAATGCGTAAAAAACGAGGTCGATTTAACGAGATCCTTTACAACAGCGACACCTGCTTAAAAAACAGGAATAAAAACAGCTCGAGGATGAAGACAGCGATAAGGATTTAGAGGGGAAGAGAAGAAGGAGAGTAAGAAATTACGAAGAAGAAGAGAATGTCGCGGAAAGTGCCGAATATATGACAACCTCTTAATTTTAATTCATTGATGTTTCACCCAAGAAGGCAAAAACAGAGCCTGAGATGCCGAAAAAAAAACACACAACACACACACACACACACACACACACAAACACACACACACAGTTCGGTACACTTTCTCTACGAACTCAGCTCTTCGAACCCGATTAAGAAGCTCATTTTGCGTGCCATCCGTCTGCTGATTAGATGGATAACAGAAATGAGACTCCTGGAAAGAAATGAGGCCGGTAGAGGAGGAAGATAATGGTTATAAGTGAGGCGAGGAGGCGAGAGCGGGTGTGTTGTGAGGGAGACAAGAGATAGTACAGTCGATGCGGACTTAAGTGGTTCTTAAGTGACGACGTTTTCAACAGTTATTCTCTAAGCTTCTTCTAAACGTGTTTAAACTGAAGATAGGCGGCACAAAGGCACCTGAAAGACGAAACACAATCAAAACAACAACAAAAAATTACACTCAATTTAAAATCTGAACAAATGTAGAAAACATGTCACCCTACAGCAGGTATATTAAAATACCGGGATTCCCTTATTTAAATATCAGGATCGTGAAACATTCGTTCGTCCATCATACGTTTCAGTCTTTTATTTCAAAGGGGGCGGGACGATAGGAGGGTTGAAAGACGGTCAAACCGGCGCGGGTGTAAAAGTACTAAAAGAAAGTAAATAAATAAAATTTAAAACAATGTAACTCACAAATTATCAAGAAAAATATCATGATTTCCATATTTTTATTTTCTTTTCATATTTTAATAATACATTATAAATTGAATTAACTTAAGAAAATTAAGTAAGCATTTAATATTTTAAAATATTTTGTAATTTTAATAAAATTTAATAATTTTTAATTTGATTATTTTATATTTATATTTACGATTTACAGCTTCTTGATAATAATAATCAATCAGTAAAAAAATCAATAAAAAAATCACAATAAATAGTTTTTGGTTGGTTTTTTTTTTATTTTCATTTTAAGTTAAGTTTTTTCATTCTAATCACATTCATAAATTTGTTTGTGAATTGAATGTGTTGTTATTGTGAACAACAATAAACAATTCACAATGTTCAATTTAAACAATTTACAATGCACATTGTGAATGCCCCACTTTCACTTGCACTATTCACAATGCACTTTAAATGCATGCAGCACAAAATGGATGCACAAATTATAGAAAATTTCCGCCCCTTCTTCGTCAATGCAAATTTTGCGTCTTCTTCGTCCTCCTTCGTTCCTCTATCGAATGTCCCCGCGGCTTCTTTTGACGAAATATGCACAGTGCATCATGCATATATGCGTACATGGAAATTTGCATGCATTTTTGGCTACTATTGTGAATATATAGCTACATAATAGCTGAGTTTCTAACCAATCAGATTTCAGTAAAGGCACACCGGAATCGAGTGTCGAAATATTCGAAAATTGAAGTGAATTCAATTATACACCAGAGCAAAGTAGCTAAGACATCCACCAATGCACCGTTATCAAGAAGTTATAGACAATTCAAAACAACGAAATAAATTAATAAATAAAAATACTCTCTCTACATTTTTTAACTTTATTTAATCTTCGAATTAAATAAGTTTCTCGGTTAAATAATTAAGTTGTTTTGTTTTAATAAAATTTATAAAATTACTTTTAGCTGAACAAGGAATTCAATTGATTGATTAATTGAAGAAATCGCATTGCTTATCATCGTCTCTGGTATCAAGTGAATAACTACGCAGTGACTGATATTTTATTGCTTATTGTTTGTGTTGTTGTTGCTGATGCTGTTGTTGTTGTTGCGTTTGTTGTATGCGACTGTAAAAGTCGTTGTTCAGAAAACAATTCGATTTTTTTTCGCTTATTCATAGTAATTCTTTCACTGATAGCGAACTTAGTACATGAGTCATTTTTCTTCTTTTTATTATTTTTTATTTATTGTTGATTGTTATTTTTCATGACTTTTTTATGTATTTATATTATTTATTTATTTATTATTATTTATTTTTTTTTTAATTGAGTTATTATTTATTTTGATTTATAGATCAATCTCTGAAAAAGAAGAATGTCTTAATTTCGAGTCCTGTAAAACATTTCATTTCGTTACCTTTTTTTAATGAACAACAACAACAACAACAGCAATGAACCACCATCACGATACGAAAGACAGCGCAGACCTTCAAATCGCATGCGTGACATTTTTAAAATAATTTCAATCCGTTCGTGGCGAATACAAATTGCGAAAAACAACAACAACAACAGAAGCAGCAACAACAACAACAACAACACTGGTTACAAAATGATTGACTCCTTTAAGATCATCACGTAGTCGTCTCTGGCGGTTGAACAGAACGTGTGTGGGTTAGTTTTTCGCTGACTCTCTCTCTCTCTCTAGCCTTCTCTCTCCGGCTACGGTATGTGTGTGTGTGTGTGTGTACGTGTGCGGTGATAAGTAAAAAAAGGACGAACGTGGATAACATACAACGAAAAAAAGCGAGCAGCAAAACTGACGAAAAGGAATTCGCAACATGTTGCGCCAATAAAATGCAATGAAACGTGCGAAGCTGAGGGTAACAAGTATTATACAACAACAACTACAACAACCACAACAACAACAATAGCAGAACAAACAAGAAACAACAACAAAAACAAAGCAACCACAACAACAAACATAAAAAATAACAATAAAAGCAGCCGAACCTGCGGCAGAACAGAACGTGTTGTGTTTGGAGGGAGGAAGGGAAGGGGGAGGGTAGGGGAGGGGTGAGGGTAGGGGAGGACAGGGAGGGGAACAATTACAACAACTGCGACTGTGAAAAAAATAAACCGAAAATAGACACAAAAATAAATCAATTTTATCTGAATGAATCTTTAATACAGTGAAATAAAAGTTTCCATAAAAATTTAAACCAGTTCAGAGCACATCTTAATTCTGCTCCTTCTTATTTTTCTTATTTTTCTTCTTCTCCTTCTTCTTCTTATTTTTCTTACATACTTCTTCTTATTATTATGTGTTTTCCTCTTCTTCTTCTTTGGGCGAATTTTTATTTTCGTTCTATTTCACTCTTTTTTATATTTTTTATTTGCTACTTTTTTAAATTCAGAACTTTAGTATTATTTTTCTCTTTCTTTTGCTTATTTTCATATTATTTGCATTTCTTTTATTTTCATATTTCATCGCCTTTTTTATGTGTTTCTTTCCGTTATTTTATTCGAGCTATTTTTATTTTTGGTTCTTACTTTTAATTTCTTTAGTTTTCGGGTTTTCTCCTTCCTCTTCCTATCCTTCTTCTTCTGCTTCATCTTCGTCTTCATCTTCATCAACATTTTCATTTGCTAGATCCTTGCTACAATCCTTGTATTCAATTTAGAGGTCGATCCTCTGTCGGTTGGCTTCAGGGTAGCCATTGCACTCAGATCACCTTGACTACTACTGCTACTACTAATAGTAGTACTTTAATACAAACGACAGAAAGTTTTGAACTTTAAGAAACGTTAGTATAGAGAATCCTTTGAGATTACATTTAACTTAATTTAAACAAAAATTCATAAATTGTTGCTGTAAGTCTCGTTTATATTGCATTTAAGTTTTCCTGAGAGTCCCTTAAGTGCCATTTATGTATCCTCTAAGTATGGCTTAAGTGTCCCTTAAGTGGCCTTATTTAAGTATTCCATGAGCATATATTAAGTATATTTTAATAATTTTCTAAGTATTTGAAGTATTTTCGACTGAAGTTTAAGTGCAATTGTAAGTGTTTCCTTCCCTTAAGTATTACATCTATTTTAATATTATAAAATTGTTTCAATATATTTCTTCTCCCATCACCCCTTCTCTTCCCTTTTATTCTTCGTTCTTATTTCATATGAAAGTGGAAAAACTATTCGAACCTTTGACATTTCATACCTAATCGTAGGCTTAAGCTTAAGGTTCATAATATAATCATAATACATACTTAATTAGTATGTACTTTTTCGCTTATTTCAACAGCATGCGCTATTAATAATTTATTCATTGTCCACTCACATTCGATACCCATTCGATTCATTTTCCATTCAAATTCGATTCATTTTTCCATTCATATTCGATTCATATTCGATTCATTTTCCATTCAAATTCGATTAATTTTCCATTCAAATTCGATTCATTTCCCATTCAAATTTGATTCATTCACCACTCACAATCGATTCATTTTTGATTCATATTCGATTCATATTCGATTAACTTTCCATTCGCATTTCGTTCATATTTCATTCATATTCGATTCATATTTGATTGTTTTTCTCTTTATTAGCAACATCACGATCACGAGCAAAGATTAAAAGTAATGTAATAATAATAATAATATAACAAAAATATTATTGTTCCATATCATGACTTCGATGTTGTAATAAAAGAAATTTCTTCTTCGATGTTTTGAAATTTTTTGTGTTGTTCTCGGTATCAATTCATCGATTAAAGAGTAAAGTCGGAGTTTTTTTATTTGAAACTAAAGGTTACATGTAATGAGTAAAGTAAGGAGTAAAGTAAGTCAAATATTTTATTTTGGGGTCTAATTTCAATTTCTCAATTTTTCATTATCTCAATAATTATTTGAATTTCTTTAGTGATTTAAGGATTAAAAGTTTAAAATAATTTAAAATATGTAGTTTAAAAGCTAAATGAATGATAGACACCATTAATTTAAATATTTCAACAATTAATTCATTGTTATTAATGTTTAATCATTTATTATTATAGCAAAAAAGAATTGTGCAAAAAATTATACGCATGAGAAGAATAAATTCCGTGTTTAGAGGTGAAATATTAACAACAACAACAACAACAACAACAACAACAACACCGAGGAGTTTGCAAGAAATTAAAATCGACTACGTTTCAAGTCAACTAGAAGAACAACAACAACAACAACAACAACAACAACAACGACGACACTATAATCATGCACTCAGCCACTGACAACAACGTAAAACTTACTTTCGCAAAAAATGCTGCCAAAGAAGACGATCGACACAACAACAAGAACAACACTGGATGCATTAAGTGCAACTCCACCAACAACAACAACAACAACAAAAACACCAACAACAACGCCAACACTTGAAGAATGGCAACAAGAACAACTTCAAGAGTAGCACCGAAAAGAAACAACAAAATGAAGTTAAAAAGGGAAACAATTTAAAAGTAAAGAAAAGCAACAACAACACAATGAAAAATTCGCTGAAGTCACCTAGATTATCAAGAAACTGGATGAACGAGTTTCCGAGGCCTAAATTTAGCAACAGCAACAGCAACAGTAAAGCAACAACAACAACCACAAGAACACCACCAACAACAGCAAACATTTTTGTGGAATAAAAAAGAGTTTCTTTGCTTTTATTTGGTGGCTTGGTTCTTCTTTGAAATGTTTTATTTTTGGTTGATTTCTTGTGGGTTGGTTTTATTTTTTGTTTTCTTGTTCTTGTAGAGGGTTTGAAGGAGCGGTGGAGGGTGGGTGAAGGTGGCTTATTGTTGTTGTTGTAAAAAAACCATTCACTTCATTCGTCTCGGTCTCTTTTCAGTGTTGATCAAAGTCGAACTTTGCACTGCTGCCAGATCAACAGAAAGGAGATAAAAAAAACGAAATGAACAAAAAATTCAAAAAAATAACAACAACAAGCGCAACAACCATAATAATTCCTTAAACCATAATAATACTGTTTCTTCAATTAAATTCAATAACCAATAAATTGTTAAGAAATTGAACAAAACGTGGAAATAATGAATATATTTATACGTTTATTAAAACTATAGTAGAATATTTTGTTTAATTGAATATCCTGTCCTTTTTTTCTTTATTAATTTCAGTATTTTTCTAATTTAGCTTCTGGTGTTTCGTGTTGTTATCAGACATGCTTTTCTTAATTATTTATTATTATCTAATCTTGAAATTTTCTGGTTTGTGTTCTTCTTTCAGGAATTCAGTCTCTTTTGAGTGCTTCTCTCCAACATTACATACTCTGCTTCTCTCTCCCTCTCTTTCTCCCGCTCTCTCTCCATCTTCTTCTTCAGTTTGAGTTCTGTTTTATATAAATTTGTGGACTTTTCCTTGGATCTCTCTCATCGTTTGCTTCGCTCACTCTTTCACTCATTCATTCTCTCAATATTTTTACCTGTTTTGCTTTCAGTTTCTATCTGCTCTCTTCTCCGGCCACCCACACTAAGAAATGAGCAACAGGTATTCATCACACCTCAACCACTCACAGCTCAACTCTCTCACTTCTCATTAATAATTAAACAGGGGCGCAGTTTGGAGTTTGGAGAATGTTGTGCAGGGCCCGCACCTTCTGATTTTGGGCGCTTTTTTCAAAACTTTTTTCTCTTAAAAAGAGACACGTATTTAGAGCTGTCTATAATATAATACGAGTGTATTGTTTATAATATTATTATTGATATGATGTAGTTGTTGAATCGCTCATCGATCTCTCGAAAGATCGTCGTGCTTGTTCTTGGGATTCAGATTGTTTCTACCATGAATGAATAGAAACCTTCTTTTAACGTATTCTTATTTGTTAAAAGAGCGCCCACGTTGTTTAGGTACCTGGTACCGTGTTCTGTCATAGCGATCCTGTCCCTACTGATCGCCGAGAGAATTGGCTCGCTCTCTCCCTCTCTCGCAACAGCAACGATCGGTTTTATTTTTGAATAAAAGCCAATTCGTTGCCATTGTTGCCACCAGTTTTTTGCCTCAATCAGCGTCGTTCGCATTCGTCGCGATCTGTTCGCCGCATTCGCAGGTTTTTTCACCGTCCACCGTCCAGCGTTCAACAAATTCATCGTCGTGATTTGTTTCTGTGTTTTTATTTATTTGTTTGTTTCACTAATTTGATTAAAGAATCTTGTTATTTAAGAAAAGTAAAATTTTACGAGCATTCTTTTTATTGCTTGCTGATCTTCAGAGTAAAAAAACGGTTATCAAAAGATTGTGAGTTGACGAAATTTTTTTTCTTTGGTTTGTTTGCTTCCTAGTTTTTGCTTTTGCTTGGTAGTTATACGAGCATTTTTTTAGAGGAGAAAAAAAAAACTATGAACATAATCCATGTTGATGATAAAATATCATTTTTAATAACAAAAATGTATCTACGAGTATTTAAAGCACTTTTTTGGACACTGGATACAAAATGACAATACCAAAAAATATATTTTGTGATCTCATTCAATAATTTAATAAAAACATTGAGTGTATTTTAACACAGAATGTGATCGCGCTGAACGTGGTATTAAAATTTAATAGTTTGTAATGAAGAGTGTTTCATAGAGAAGAATTTCGGAAGAAGAAGCATTCATTATTCAAATCTTGTGAAGGATATTTTGAAGGGATATATTTGTATATTCGGATTTTGCGGAACATCTATGAATGGAAATTTATTGTAATAAATCGATGCATTTTTCCTCCATTTAAAATGACTGCGATATCTGAACAAAGACGGGTTCATTTTGCCCACAAAGTGAATCATATTTCTATAATATAATCCTCGATATGTGTCTCATTTACACCGTCGATATCTCAATCGATATTTCGTATTTTTCTATAAAACTCAGGTGCTTTAAACCTTCGTTTGGTCTCCGTTTTTAGCAAGTGGATCTACATGTATATCTACATCAAAATCTACTTCTATATCTACGTATATCTACATACATGTATATTTTTTCTATATTTTGATACATTTGATGCTCAAAAGATGTTGGATTCATTTAGTCACAATCGAAATTCTGACGATCGATTTGAATCTGACTCATTATCTGTATAAAAAAGCGTGTCGCAATAAAATGTCTCTCATATAATGGATCATAATCGTACATGTGGTCCGTTATATTTTATTACATCAACACAACACAGCGACCTGTAGTCAAACCAAAGAACTTGCACGAGTATCTCAACGAACTTCGTTCTCAGATCGTTATTTTGTGGCTAACTAAAGTTGGCCAATCAACGAGAATAGAAGGAGTACCCGGGAAAATGATTACAACCTCGTATAGTGTACGTACAGATCCATATGTATGTGTAGATAGAACCATGTGTAGATATGTAGAAACCACATGAGTAAATTATTGAATGAATTGTATTTTATTACCGTTTCTAACCGCAATACAACCGATTTGGTTAACAATAAGAGAATAAAGAAAAAACAAAAAATAAGGACAGAACAAAGCAATTACAACGCGGGAACTCATTGAAATCATTTGTAAAAAAATGAGGCGAAAAATCATTGAAATATGCAAAAAGATTGTTCGAATTTTAAACGTAAAAAACAGAACACTTAAAAGCACAAAAAAACATCAGTTATAAAAATTTTAAAAAAACACGATAATAATTAAAAGTACACAAAAACCCAGTCCGCTTTTTAGTGAAAAATACCTCTTTTATTCCGATCCTTATCGTGATTTTTACGTTTCAAATATTTGACGATCTGAACGATGATGACAGATGTTAAAAACACTTTATAGTCAAAAATACTCAAAATACACATGAAAAAAGCCATCTCAAGATACTGGTTACTCATGTCTTAATGATTATTAATTAACCAACAACCATGCAAATAGTGGTGATGATCATGATTACGAGCAACATGAAAAATCATTTGCAAATCTTTGATGACAGAAACTAAATCATCATTAGTATTTTAGCAACATTTAACTCATTAGTATTTTAAAGTTAGACGAGGTGATCATCGTGGTTCCGTTCAGCTTCCTTCCAGAGTCAAATGAATCGAATCGAATCGTCGAATAATCGAACAGCTTCTTGTATCTTTTCCAAGAAGTTCGATGAGTAGCTAGCTAATGATGAATGTTATTGCTTGTAGTTGTTGTTGCTGTTTATTGTTAATTAGTAGTGAAGATTTTACTAAATGTACTCATAGTTGACCTACATTCAAGTACAAACTACTCTTTGCAATTTTAATTGATCATTTAAAAAAATGTTTAAAATTAAAAACGTCTTTCAATAAATGATTATGTTTTATGATTTTTTTAAAACTGTTTCTAGTTTAAGTTACAAAAATATCAAAGATTTTCTTTATTCTAAAGTAGTAAATTGTTGAATTTTCTAAATGAGTTAATTAAGTAATGATTTCGTCCATAATAATGTACATTTTTGTATACACTAGAATAGGTTTTTATTATATAGTAAAATTGCTAAATATTTTCAATTAAAAGGGGGGAAAAATACCTTAACTAAATATTTTATTTAATGTTTGGCATTCGTACAAGAATGTGATGATTTTCATAATTGTTCATTCGTTTCTAGTGGATGCCTCGACGATGGCCTTGATTCAGTAGAGAGGCCGGTCTTGTCACAAGGCTGATTCAGTCTGAAGTACCACAGATAAACGGTGCCCTAAGCAAGAGCAAAAGCAAGAGCCGAACAAAAAGCGCAACAGCAACAAATAATTTACTCAAAAGAATATTTCACTCAGATAAGCAATATTATGGTTGATAGAACTTGAATGTGGTCAATGAAATACTTAAATATAGATGCATATTATCATATATTATACTATACTATGTATTGTAGAACTAATTTAGAAAACAGTGAAGAAAAGTTTGTTTGAAGGAATGGATTCACTGTTCAATCAATTCAACTAAAAGAATCTGTAGTAATTCAACGACTGTCTTTCGTTCTTTCTTTTTCTGGGTGACACTCTCTCTCTCCCTCGCTCTCTCACCCTCCGAGACATGAATTGAGTCCACTTTACTTTATTAATATTAAAATGAATAACATTTTTATCAGTGTGACTTAAATTCATAAATAAAACTGAGGATCACTTAAAGATCACTTTTTATTATTTACATTTTATTCAAGTTCAGATTGATTTTAATGGAGAAACAATAGCTTTCATTGTGCTTTCATTCCGAATAAAATGTGATCCAGTCTTGATGCCATTTAAGTTAAAAACTCACGATGAACTCTTTTAACTTCTAATATTCAATACATCGTTATAGTATGTATAATATATTCGAATAATAAATAAATCAGCTAGATAAATCGTGATCATGTTTTATGAAATAAAAGGAAACATGATCATCATCATGATCATGATAGTCGTCATCATTCGATGCCGCTTTTATGAAGATCATTTTTAATGGTTTGTATCGAGAGGTTCATTTTTCGTGTTCCTTTTCTTCAGGTTTTTTGCTCTACATGTTTTTATGTGTAGTATTTGGGTCAAAGAGAGAGGGAAAGAGGGGGAGGCAGAGAGGGTGAGACAGAGTGGGAGAGAGTGAAAGAGGGGCAGAGAGTATTTTAAGTTAAGAGAGCAGGAATTGCATGAAGTGCAAGATCAGTAACGAAAAACAAGCAAAAGCATAAAAACAACAACACCACGAAAAACCAAAGTAAATGCTTAAAGGACGGGAGCTTGTAAAAAATTCGTTAACAAAAGAACGGGGTGATAGAATGAAAAGACTTCGAAGTCAGGCAGCCAAGCGAAGAAAACGAAAGCGAATGCAGTGGATGGAAAAGTGAGCGATTGGAGAGATAGGATGCAAGAGATAGATGGACAGATGGATGGAGTGATGGTGGGATGGATAGATAAATAGATGGGTGGATGGATGAATGAAGAGCGATTGTGGAACGTAGAACAGAACAGAGTAGATGTTGATTTGTATCGCGTAGCTTTTGAACTAGAAACGAAACAGAGACGAACAGAATCACTCTACCCATACATATGTACACTCACAAACACACTCACACACACACACACACACACTCACTCATACTCACACTCACTCAAACTCACACTCATAGAATGTTATTTGAAAAGCTACGCGTTGAACAGACGGCGACGATGAACGTGAAGTGAACGAATATTTTCACGATAATTTTCATGAATTTTCTTTAGTTGAGAGAAAATCGTCGCTTAGTTCACGTCACTTCGAACAGAAAAGTCGAAAAGAAATCCATTCGATACTATTGGAAAATCAACCCAAAAAAAGACACTTCTTTTGTGTTGCCATCGAAACGAGTTGAGAAAAACAGAGAAAACGAAAGAAAGAACGAAAGAACGAAACATAGAAATAAGAGTTGAAACAAGTGTGTGAGAATTCAAAAAATATACCGTTATTTAGCGCTTTAAACGTTCAAAGATACTCGAGATACGGACAACCTTTAAAACCCTTCGAACTGCAAAATTAGCATGCAATTTTTTCCTTTTTCTTTTCTTTTGCTTACTTAAAAATAATAGAAAACTTAATTTTTCTAAATTAAAATTTATTTGCATTTTTTTCATGGTTATTCTTTCTTTCTTTCTTTGTAGAAAGTAAGATAAACAAACTTGTGACTGTGTTTGTGAATATTTGTGAAGTTGCAGTTGAAGTTGAGTGGAAATTCAAATTCAATCGATTCGAGAAGGAGCAAAAAGTTTCGAGCTAAAAGCGAATTCGTGGATTTGGATGGTTTTTTGAGATTGTGTGGGAAGAAATTTGAAAAGTTTTGTGCTCCGCAGAAAATCGCTGGATATCTTCAAGTATCTGAAGTACAGTGCGATAGATACCCCTAAAAAAAGACAGACGAGCAGAGCAGCAGCAGCATCTTCAGAATCCGTAACGAACGAAAAAAGTATCTGAAACTTTTCAAGGTGAGTTTATTTTTAGCAGATACGATTTTAGCTGTGCGCAGATTTTGTTCCGAATTTTCACAGGTTTTTCTTTTTGTTTTTTGCGCGTTTTTATAGTGTTTCTTTTTTCAAATGGTTTTTGAGCTAACATTTTCAATATGTTATGTGAAATATTATGTTATGTGAATAATTTTCGATATGTTTTACAATACAATATATATTATAATATTATTATACATAATTTTCATTAAGAAAGCAACTTTTTGCTTAGCTTCACCTCACTCTCTCTCGCTCTCTCTCTCTCTATCTCTCCATCTCCATCTCCCTCTAATTGCTTTCACCCATCCATCCGTCCATCTGCTTGTTCTATTTTAAGCTGAAAAAATTCTCAACTGAAAAACAAAATCAAAAATAATGAAAAAAAATAGGCAAATTGTTTTCGGTAGTTTTTCAATGTTGTTGTTGCTATTGCTGTTGTTGTTGTTGCTATTGCTGTTGTTGTTGTTGTCTTAGAATCTACAACATGATGTAATGATGTACGTGTTTATAAATTGAAGATTTATAACAACAGCCACGAGAGAAGAATAGCAACAAAAAACGGATGAAAGGAACACAGCGAGAAGATAGATTTTCTTAGAGATTTCTGCAGCTATACTGAAACTATTTCAAAAACAAGAACAAAAACAGTAATAAGAAGAACAGAAACTATGAATAAAACACTTTGTCTCATATCTGAATTCGAATACTCGATACACACACACTCGGACATACAGACACACACACACACACATGAATGTATGATTGTACACAATACACAGAACACTAGATACAAAAAGCCACATAAAAGCAGCAACAAGTATTTAGATCGTGAAAAGTGTCCACATTTCGATGCTTTTCAAAATAAATCCGCGAAAATCGGGGTATCGTTTTTCTTCTTGCTCTACGCTGCTGAATTCTTCGCTGAATTCGGCTTTTTTTGTTCTCTTATTTTTGTAGATTTTTAGATGCAAAATAAAATAAGAAAAAACAGAGAGAGGCTACAAAATCATCGACTAATACACAGAAAAACAAATTAAATCACAAGAAAAACTTCATGAAAATATAAAAAAACGATAAAAAATCCATCTGAAAAAATAGCAAAAATTTTAAAAAAGAAATTAAAAACAACGATCCTAAAAAGAGCCACAAAAATCGAAAACTAAAAGAAGGAAAAACGAATGTCGATAAATTTAAATAAAACACAAGAACTTTGTTCTTGTAGGAGTGGAAAAGGGGGGGGGGGCGGTGGAGAATGCCAACCACTGAAACTTGAGGATTTATCGAACGATTTGTATTCATTAATTAGCGTTCCTTTCCTCGTAATTCGTTCGATGTTAAGTCTTCGTTCTCATTCTCTCTCTCTCTCTCGCACTCTCTATTTCCTTCTCCTTGTTCTTCTTCTTCCTCTTCTTCTTGTGCTTTTTGTGTAACAAATACGTATACGATTTAATAATATATATAATAATATAATATATAAACTTTTAAAACTTTTTCTGAATTTTGTTGATGGTCGAATTTTTTATTTTTTGAAAATTCTCATTCGGCGCTGCTTGAAATTTTGCGAATTTCGAACTTTTGAGTAGGTTGATGAATGATTTTAATAGATTTCAAGTTTTCTGTTTCGTGGAAAGCTTTTCAACGTCTGAGTTTCTTTTTCTTTTTCTACTCTTAGACTGTCATCGCCTTGTTATTTCTCTTTAGTTGTTGTTGCTGTTGTTGGTATTATTGTAGTTTCTTTCATTTGATATTCTTTTAAAGAACATTTTTTAAAAGTGTTGAGAAACAAGTCTAAAAGTCTTTTCGAGGTTAATGCGTGGTTGTCAGATTTTTCCCACCTCTTCAAATTTTATATACTTCTTATATTAGATTTTTTGTTCAAGAAATGTTGTTGTTGGTCTTTTTCAACAATTCAACAAACTTAAATCTATTCATTCTTCTTGAACTCTTCAAGCGTTCGAATTGATTTTTCGATCCGATTTCATCCAATTATAATATATAGGGTTTTCCAATAACAGGTGTAATTTTGAATAGCTATGGTCCTGTAAGCGTGGTAGTGGTGGCCATTTGGCTGATGTTGTTTTTCATTATTAACGGCATACCTTCCTCTTTATTACGAAATAATACGTGATAATTTGTCTCAAAAAATTAAATTTTTCTTTGAATATCAAAATTACACCGCTTATTGGAAAACCCTTTATTATAAGGTGGGCCATCGGGTGGTTTCTTTTAAAAATTGCTATGAATGCAAAAAATTTTGAAAACTAAAAATAATAAAAAATCATTGCACAATCGACTAGTTTCCTATTTCTACGTAAATTTTAGATACTTTGACAGCTTTTAAGCGCTGGTTTTTATCAACAATTTTAAAAAGAAACCAGCCGATGGCCCACCTTAAGTGATCTATGAAGTGGAATTTCGTATGTTTTTCTTGTGGATTAAATTCTGGATTAATTTTGATTAAATAGAACTATTTTACACACAAAAGTCACTACAATTAAATTGTGATTTCATCTAATCTTCTGCAAACTGAACTTTTGACCTTTTCTTCACTCTTCCGTTGAGTATTCTTTGGAACGCGTTAATAAGAAAAAAATTCATGTGGTGAGTCTGAGAATCGTGAAGAATCAAGAAGAATTCTCCACATACACAAGAAAGAGAAGACCCTCCTTCGTCCTCTTCCCATCTACCCTCCCTCCCTCCATCCCTCCCTCCCCCTCCTTGCTAAATGATACAAGTTAATCACATTAATTATGCCAGACAAAAGAATGCATTCAGCTGGTTGTTGTTGTTGTTGTTCCTGTTGTTGCTGTTGTTGTTGCTCGTGCTCTATTTTTGTGGTGCATAATTTTTCACTTAGCATCGCCATCAGAAAACAAGCATTTCTATAAAATCATTTAAATCTCAGAATCAGAAGGAATGAAGAGAAAAAGAAGAAGAAAACAAGAAGGAGAAGGAGAAGGAGAAGAAGAAAACAAATAAATGTGTTGCAATTTTCAGAGCATATAAATTAATTAGCGTTTTTTTTTTCAACAACAACAACAACAACAACAATGGAAACAACAACAAGTACAATAAAACGAAAAACAACAACATATAAGAACAGCAATTATAGCAACAACAACAACAACAACCACAGGAATATTAATAAATGCATTGAAACACGCAAGTTTAACTGCACGAACGAAATCGCTGAACGTTTTAAACGAAGCAGCGAAAAGACGAAGAAAGAAGGAAAGAAAACAAAAAAACACCCCAAAGAAACCTTAATAAAATGCAAAGTGAAGGAAAAGGAGAAAAATTAAAGCATCAAAATGACCTCAAGCAATAAAAAAATTTATTCAAAGGCACAAAAAATCGACTTTTAATGAGCGCATCATCAGCAACGACGACGTCACTCAGTGGAACCAATTCTATCCAAGCAGGCGGACTGACAGACGAACGGACCAGCGAAACACCGAACCTGCTCAGTCAGTCAACCAACCATCCATTCATCCATCCATCCAACCATCCATACAACCATCCATTCATCCAGCCATCCATCCATCCATACGTAGCAGTGTATTCTGAGCGTGTCGTGTCGTGTCAGAGTGTCTGTTAGTCATTCAGTAAGTCTTTGGCTCTGTTCAGAGCTGCAAATCAGTCTGTTAGACTTCCCCTCTGAGCCCCTTCCCCGCTCCTCCACCCTACTGAAAGTGCTTAAGTACTGACAAACGGAGGATGCAGCGTTGAATTTTCTGTTCTGTTGCTCTGTTGCTTTGCTGTATTGATTTTTTTTTCTATTCATTGATATGTTTTTTGTTGTTGTTGTTGTGCTCTTTTTGTTACTATGCTGTTGTTGTTGTTTTAGTTTTCAACTGCATTTAAATGCACGCATTCGCCATCACTATCATCATACGTCAACTTAAGCATGCAAAATGTTTATAAAAGCATCGCCCCTCCCCGCCCGGCACCGCCCTCTCATTCTGTCCGTATCCATCCACACTAAACGACCCAAAGAGTGATGTTATTTCTTAAGGAGACGACGATGACGACGTCACGATGGCGTTTCATTTTGTGGCATCCGACAAACTACGATAAATGCAAATTATTATTTAAAAGTCTCTCAGCACTGAGACAGAGAACATGTCTGTCCATGTTGTACGTCTGTCTGTCTGTCCTTCCATCCTTCGGTGTGTCTATTCTTTCGGTCTGCTTATGATTTTAATCACTTCTGTTGTATATACAAACATACTAGAGACATGTAAATCATCTGCTTGTTTGGATGTCATTCGGTCACGTGTGATTACCTCAAAAGTTGATGAAGATTAAGTAAGTAAAGCTTTGGTCAATCTAAGTGTTGTACTGAATACAGTCACCTTCAGGTCTCTGTTTAATACTTTTGATTTGGTACTAAAGTAAGTGATCAATTTAGTACTCGATTCAATACTAAATTCAATGCCAAGTTTAGAAGAGCTCAATTGAATACTGAGTTTAAACTTTAAATGTACATCAGTACTTCATATAGACTCAATTCCAAACTATTTTCAATACTCACTCCATAATTTAGTTCTTCTTCAGTGCCATCGTACATAGTTTAGTATTCAGTTTGGTACTCAATTCAATACCCAGTTTAATTCATTTCTTAGTTTAATACTCGGCTCAGTTCTCACTCAGGTTTTCTCAAATCTTATCCGTTCTGTTCTCAGTTCTCTTGTCTTCTCTGTCTTCTCTTCCCGTCTCTTGAGTTTCCTTGAGTTCAGTTGAAGTGAATCTCGCTCCTCACTCTTCATTATTGGTTTTTTATTCCTTTTAATCTTCGTTGAACCTTTGACAATTTTTGATTCTAGTCATTCGATTAACTAAAAATTCGGATATGAATTTATTCGCTCGTCTCCACTTCAGTAGCTCAAGAAATACCTCACGATGAACATCTAATTCTTATTACTTTTAGAACTTCTTGAGGGCGATTCATTCAGTAAACGATTGGGGCTTCTTACTGATTACGAATGGCTTGTTTTTCCTCTTATATGTATATTTTTATAATATGTGTTTATACAGTTTACCCTGATATCTAAAACAAATTCCATAGGAAATACTCGTATATAACGTATAATAATTGTAGTATATTTTTAATGTGAACTCGTTTATAAGGAATCCAGAATAAGTTGTGCATCGAGAGCTCCACGCTTCAAAAACCACGTTCAGCGAACGTCGAATTCTGCATCGAATTAAACGGAAATCCGCTTGAGTTAAGATAATTATTATTATTCTGAACTCAGAGTTTTACGAGTACAATAAAACTGTTGAAGAATATATTAACTAAATTATTAATAAATTAGAAGAAAGTAGTAATTAAATTCTTAAATAAAATGGATAAGTATCTAAAATCAATTAGAAATTTAATTGTAATGATTTCCCCCTTTTCTCCCCATTATTTTAAAGGTCTGTTTAGAAGGGTCTTCAATTATCTTAGAATTGTAAAAATTCATTTCATATAAATTATTATATCGTTATATATTCTTAAATACAACTTGTATAGAATATTTCATATAAATTGAGTTTATTGCGCTTTATATTGAACAGATAAGCTTCGATTGATTATATAGGACCTTATAGAACGTTAAGATTACTCATTATTGTCTAGAAGTAAGTATATTGAGTCTATATGTTGTATTCGATCGATATCTCGCACGAATCTCTTGAAATTATAAACTATTTTTGTTTTATTAATAATAATACACCTTCGATTTCTGAGTTGTGGTCGTATATCTTTATTGTATACTATATGAATAAATACAATACATCTATGTACAATGTACATATATTGTTTGTATTCAATTATTGTATGTTCTTGTATTCTTTTTATTCTTTATCAAAATATTGGTATGAATCATATTTTTCTACATTTTGTTATAGTCTTTGCTGTTTTCCACTCTCACTTCGAAATACATCCGTATTTTTAATGGTTATTGATTATAATTCATCGAAGATTATTAAATTTTAGATTAATCAGATAATAGCAATAACAGTAATAATAGAAATCATAATAATATTAGGAAGTAAGAAATAACTTATTAAAGAGAAAAGAAAGAAAAAAGCCAAAAGATGACCTGAAGAATTTGTTGAAGATTCGTCAGATTTGGGACGCTTTCTGATGTCTGTCAGAAAGCAATATCTATCAGTCCGGCGTTCGGATGACGACGGTGGGTTATCAACTACAACGACTTCCATTGATTGATGGATAGATTGATTGATACGTCGTAGCTGACCAACGGTGCTTCACGTCGCTGGGTTGATTGATATGCGGCGTGAAGAAGTTTACGACGTCTCCATGCTCTTCTATCACCCAGCGAAGTGGAGTATCAGTCGACGCAGAGATTCGAAGATTCGACGCAGATACGAAAGTAAAAACGACTATCGTTAAGTTGAAAGTTTATTTTCGTGTTTGCTTGTCTTTTTTTTTGTATTATTCAACAGTTTTTGTTATTTGTTTTTCGTTTTTGGTATTTATTTTTGTGCTTTTTTCTAGTTGAAGCATTAAAGTGAAATTTTTTCATTGGATTTGTTTATAAATCGTTTAAAATTTATGCTGGTCAGCTGTTAAGTAGAAAAGATAAACTCCACTTCTGGAACTCTTCGTACTTCATTTATTTACATTCTTTTTTTTATATTTTATTTTCTTTTATGATTTATTGTTGTTTTTATGATGTTGTCGAATTTACAATGGTTGTTGCATAAGATTTGAGAAATAATATTCAAATATTTTTTTATTATAGTTTTTACGTTTATTTATTTTTCACAAATTTGTTTGCTAAAGAAACTCCGTTAACTTAGATTTGACATCCGTTATTCGATGTTCGGTAGATGTTTGGTAATAAAAATGGTTACTTACGCTTAAATATGAGAAACAATACAGAGAGAGCGAAAGAGAGAGAGAGAGAGGGAGATCATCAACTACGAGAAAGTTCACAGAAGAGACAACATCACCTCATAATCATCATTACCATGATAATGTTTGCCATCAGTATCACCACCTTCATCACAATAACCATTATAATCATCATCATTTATTAATCAGCCAATGAATCAATTAAAGAAAATTACTATAACAGTGTTTTCATCAATTATATTATGCATCAATTTATCAATTATTCGAAAATAACGCGACTCGGAGGCTGTTCAAATAAACTGAACCAAACATTTTGGGATCCCGACTTCCGGTGGATTGCGGTGAACAGATTTATTATTTTTCCGACTTAAAAAAAAGAAAAAAATTCCGCCCAAAAAAAAGACCCAAACCAACGCATTTAAAAATCTCTCCTCTTTAGAAATCTTCGTGAAAACATTTTAATTGAGATAAATAAAAAAACTAACATCGGAGGAAACTAAAAATCACCCATACCAAACCGCTGATGATGGAGGAGGAGGTGGGGGGGGGGGGGAGTGGTTAGGTGTTGGGGTTAAAGAAAAATAAAGAAAAAACAACAAAGAAATAAACACGTTCGTACGAGTTGCTCCCAATTTTGTGACTGAATTTATGTCCAAATCCCCTCCCCCTTCACCCATCCATTCCCCTCAATCAGTCAGACACACACACACCCCCCCTTCTCCCGCCTTCTGACGGTGGCTAATCTTTTTACGTACTCTAATTAATTTGGACATCGCTGTTCGCCGCTCACTGTTGACGCTGCTGCTTCTGTCAGCGTTTCGATCGCGATGTTTCATTTCGAGACTGTGATCTATTAATTTTTTAATAGCTTTATTTGTAGCCACAAAAAGTGGAAGAAAAGGAAACAAATACGAACAAGCCGACGAACACGACGAAGAACAGGCGGGTGATGGAGCAGAGTGGGAGGGAAGATGAGAGAAGAGAGGGAGAGAGAGAGACGAAGATCGAATCGCTGAGTATCAGAATCGTTGTGTTTCTTTAAACTGCTTCATGGATCAACTTTTTTGAACATTTTCCCGGCATTGTAGTTGTTGTTGTTATTGTTGCTGATCCGCTGTCCTCGTTGTCCTCTTCTTCTTCTTGCTTTCGTTGTTGTTGTTGCTGTTGTTGGAATCGCAGTCTGTTTTCATATCATGTCTCTAGCATGTGGCATCATTAAACATTAGCGAACGATTTAAAATTAATGCAATGGTTTATGTTTGTCTCTGATTTTTATTTCAATATTTTTACTGCCCCTCCCCCCCTCCTCCTCCCCGTACTTGTCCACCTTTCCTCCCACTACATTAGAACGTGCGGTGGTTCTTCTTTTCTTCTTTCTTCTCGTCTTCTCGTCTTCTTTTCTTTGCGAGTCGTCGCTTTCATACGACCTCATTTCGTAAATTCAAATGATTTTGCTTGAATGAGGGTGATTATTGGCGATGCATGTCCGAAGGGGGATGGGGAGGGGTAGGGGGAGGGGGCGGTGGATGAGGTGAACGCATGGATGACAGAGGTGGCGCTCTCTCGTGTTGAGGGTCACGCAAGAGGCGCCAAGATGGCGACACCGCATGAAACAACAAACAAACAGATTTGCAAATTTTTTCGTTTTTTATTATTACCGTTATTATATTATTATGTATTATAAGATCATCACTCACTTATGATTCTGGTGATAAGCGCCTTGAGAGAGGTAAAAAGAACCCGGTGTGGGTTGATGAGGGGTCTGCTGCTCCTTCTCTTGTTTGCTTGCGTCTTTACAGAGGCGTTTAATTTATGCTAAACGCGCCCACATTTGATTAGCATTAATAAATGATGCTGTCTGCCCACCAGAGTCCCCGTCAGCACCGCTGGCTACCACTTCGTTGGACTCCATCCGATTACCCAGCTGTCAAGTGAATATTTTCAGAATAGTTTCAGTTCAGTTTGACTTCGCTTTGCAAACATTTTTTCAAATCTTCAACGTTTTTCATTCGTCCGTTTTTCGTTGATGTTTCTTCGCAGTTGCAGTTGCTTTTATTGAGATACAAATTGGCATCTTTTAATTATGCCACCGAAATTTCTGATTTCATTCCATTCGATTACATTGTTTGGTTTATTTTTGTTGCTTTTTCTCTTAATTAGCGTTCTTTTCTTAGGCAATAGAATTCATTCAATGCCAACAAAAGTCTTGAGCAATTAAATAAATGTTTGTTGGCTTATTTCGAAATCTATACAAACAACTACAACAACAAGAAAGTTTATGAAATTCTCAAAACTAAATATAATTCGGGGTTTTTTGATTTTTAATCATTTTTCGAATCGATTTCTAATTTCGTTGTGATCCAATTTTCAATAAAAAATTATGAAAAAATACTTAAAACTGAAAACCTTGGTTTAAAAAAAAAATAAATAAAATCCCTTCAAATAAAAAAAAATGTTAAAAATAAATAATAAGACACACTAAATAAAAAAATATCATAATGATGTCATAATGATTAAAAAAATAGAAAGAAGAATATAATAAAAATAGAAAATATAATAAATATATTTTATATAATATATATTAAATAACAAAATTAGAGAAAATATAAAAATAAAAAGTATTTTCTTTAGTACTAGATTGAAAATGTTGATATTATTATTATTATTTTGAAATATTTCAACATATCAACGAACACTCGAACGATTAAGAAAGCATTCAATCATTTTGAGGATTTAAGGCCACAAGCACGGAATTCTTCCCTGAAACAATAACAATAACAATGAAGGCTTTAAGATGAAGGCAACCGAAAGAGAAGAACTACTAAAAGAGAGTACAGAAAAGGAAAATATTGCATGTAGTATAGAAAACCGAAGGAACCACTGGAAAGACTTATTATTAAAATTTGTGGAATTTTTAATACAAGTATTGGGTGTATTTTTATTATTCCCGCGTTTTTATACTTAATATTTCATTATTTCTTTGTACAATTTTTAAGTTAGTTGTTAGCAAAATTTAATGAATATTTTAATAGACTCGAATATCCCATGAATATAATTTACATCTTCGGATGATCTCAACCACTCAAAAGTCTACAGTCTCGTAGTCAATAAAAATGAGGAAGATTCTTTAAAAACTTTTTGCGGTTTTATGATGATACTTTATGACACTTAATTTTCCTAACCACGCCCAGCAGACACTCCATTCATTGCACTTTAAATCAAGTTTTCATGAAAAATCCATTCGTAAATTTTAAATAAGATTTAATGCTCAATGAAAATAAAAGTGATCGTTTTTATGTCGAAACACATTTCGAACATAAATTAATAATTCTTACAGAACCAAGATATTGTGGTGTATATCTGCGTTGTCATTTCCATAAGATGGACTCATTACGTATTCATAACCATTTAAATCCATCATTTGCAATATATTCATCATGGTCACTATTGGTTAATGAAATCATATTCATCATCATTTCATCTTCACTATTATTCTTTATAATTATTTCATTGTTCTATACTAAAATAATGCTCTTAATCATTGGAATTCATTATGTACATTATATAATATTCAATCATTACAATCATATTTCATCATTACTTAAATTTATAATAATTTCAATTCATAGTCTCCAATGTATGCATACATTATTATCACTATGAAACCGATGTCATCACTAACGACAGTCTCACTTCATTTATCGTCTCTTAAATATTCATCATCGCTAGTATTATTAACGTAACATTAGCATTGTCATTAACATTAATTATCACTTGAAGTTATATGAATCTACGTGTGACATCTACCACAATAAATCATCAACCTAATGATTGTAAAAATTTCAGCAAAATTCCAAAAATTTACGAGGTAAAAGTCATCGTATTCTTCTTCCTCATTCTTTTCGTTCTCCTTCTCTTCATGTTTGTCTTCTTCTTCTTCTTCTTTCTCTTCATCTTTCCTGAGTATGTCACATTTTAAGGAATGACAGCGAAACGAAGTTTTATACATTTTGTCAACAACAACAAATCACATCTCTGTCACAATAACAACATCAGCGACAGATTCTAACAACACAACGACAAGAACAATGACAACAATAATGACAACAATAATAACAACAACAATGACAACAACCATAATAAAATTGTAATAATAATTGTTGTTTTCAAAACTTACAACCAACTGACTGACATCATTTACGCATACACTGACTATAATCAGTCACTCTCACTCTGTAGATCACCATCTCGAGAATACGAGGATTGTATCTCCTCACCTTTTCTCTCTCTTTTTTTCTTCCTTCTCTCTCTCTCTTCTTATCTCTATCCTTCCCTTTCGCTCTTTTTAAATCACTGAATATCATTTCTTCTTGTTTTTTTTTGGTGTTTCGGTTTCGAAATTGAATTCAGTTGGTAGTCTGTTTCTTTTTCTTCGTTTATATAATTCACAATTGTAAATTTTTAATATCATTATTTTTAATTTAATCCATGTAACAACACTCGCAACACAGCACGTAATCTCACAGGCGAGCATCATTTAATGTAGAATTTCTGGTTTCCCAGAAATGTCAAGATTTACGAGTATTTCGAACTTAAAAATAGATCTACTGTATTTAGTCAGTGTGAGTATTTAGCTGGTTGTTGTTGTTGCTGTCATTGGTTTTGACATGTTGATCTATGATGCATGATTCTGTAAGGAATTTTTATGGGCTGTCGTCGTCGTTTCTCGCTTCTCGCCTCTGATTTCGATCAAAACTTTTACTTCAAATGCAGGAGTGTAGACGGGTTAATAAAGGATGTCGTTGTTGTTGCCATTTAAACACCATCTAAAAGATTTTAGATAAATTGCACTTAGACTGAGATAATTGTGAAACAATTAAGTTTCTCTCTCTCTCTCTCTCTCTGTGTGTCTTGCTCTCTCCTTCCCTCTCTTGACCATGATTTACAACTCTTTTACATAAATTTCAGACTAAAAATTAAAGGAAGACATTTTTTATTACAGAGAAACTATCATGGAATTTTAATTAATAATAAAAATTGTAATTAAAATGATCACTTCATACAATATTTTTATTTATTTTTTTAAGTTTTATTTTAATAAATCCGAATTTATACATTTTAATATGAGTTTTAATATCTTCAAATTGCTTATTTTTGTCTTCTTTTTTCTTTTCAGGTAAACATTTGCACAGACCTTTATCGGGTTTTATCTAAAATTTGAAAGTAAGATTTTAATTTACATTAATTTTAAAGCAAAATAATTAATGTTGAACCTCCGCATAACCACAATAAATGAGATTCATCCGAATCGGCTGAGTGACAGAATCTGCATCTTGTGACTTTGTGATTTCGAATACGAGAGCTGTTCCGGGAGTTTTTCGGACGAAACCCCTTGACGTCCCTTTGTCCATGTTTCGCTCTTCTTAACTCCTGTTTCTTTCTTGCTATCGCCCTCACTTTTTTAACTTCAATACTTTCTCTGTCTTTTTTCGTCTTTTTGATTTTATTAACCTTTCTTTTTCTCTTCTTTTGATACTCATCCTTCACTTAACCACACTCTTTTAATGTTTGAGCAACGACATGTTGATTCACTTGTTGCTGAAGTAATGTTACACGCATCTCTTCAAATCCTCCTTTCCTCCTCCTCCTCTACTTTACTCATTCGTGTTTCACATTCTCACTCATTCAGTCACTCAGCCGCCCACTCGTTCGGTTCGCATTCGGTTCCCACTCACTCAATCGTGTCACGGGTTTTTAAATGCGGAAAATTTCAGTGCATCACACAGCAAATAAAAATATTTGCTCTCGATGTGACACTTACAAAGCAAAGCAATTAAAATGACAAACTGCTCGTTGCAAAGCAAATTTTATGCGTTACGTTTTACGAATTTTTATGAGTTTCTATGAGTTATGTTGGTATATGAATGTGCGTGCATCTACGAAACCCCGGAGGAAATTCGAACCAACTGAAAGATCGGAATCGGTTCGTGATCTTTTATCAATGATGATGTTAGGAGTCAAAACAACTTCTTAGAAAAAAGTCGTTCTTCCATTTGTTGTGGATCAGATTGATTGTAGATACGATTGATCAGATCATGTGTGATTGTACTATGATTCCTAATCCATTGCATTTGATTTTCATCAACTGAAATCATATTTTTCTTGATTGTTCAAATTGATTGTGATTTTATTCGTTTCTACTGATTTTGATGACACAAAGAATCAATACAATTCTTTTGTTGGTCATTCAGCCGTTAATCTTTCATTCGTTGATCTTTCAATTCTTTAAACTTAATTATTTGAGTTTGGTATTTAACTCAACTTCAAATTTCTTGATTTTTAATCACTGACGCTGGATTTCCTGCTGACACATTTGTGTCATGTTCTCCGATTTGCAAGGAGAGGAGTTGTTAATGTGTATTCGTGTGTGTTCGTGTGTCTGTGTGCTGTCACATCGCTTAGCGCCGCCATTCATTGCACAAGTTGTCACACATTCGTTTTCAATTGAAAGCCTGCTTGAAAAACACGGCTCCGAAGCTTGCTGATTTGAGGCGATGATGGAAGATTCTTCATTCCGCAGAACGTGTCACGCGACGGACGCAGAACTTAATTGATATATTAAGACAATAAATTCTCATTCATGGTAGAGTTGTATTGCGTGATTTATGCATATGACGCGGTTGTAAAATGACGCAAATATTAGAAAAGATTTCTAAGAAGGGAGAACGAGGGAGAGGGAGAAGGGCGTGGAGAGGGGATGGTGAGGGGAGGGAGCGGGAAGGAGAGATTGCAGATATAGAGGATCAAAAGTATTACTTTTTTCTATTACAAATGCTGGAAATTGAACTCTAAAGTGTATGTATAAATCACAAATTGATTCAATTTTCATCGCAGAGTCTGGCCTCACCTCAAAGCAAGTAGCGATAACATCAGCAACGGAGACAAAACGGCGCCAACTCGATTTAGAAACACGGCTCTGAAAGCGACAACAAAATGATGTAAAGTTTTAAAAGCTTTAAAAGCAATTCTTCAGTTGAGTTGGACACGTAAAGAGCCACAGACACAGACGGATAAATAGACAAGCAGACAGACAGACAGATGGATTGAGAAAACGAACTGAAAGAACAGATAGAAAGAAAGAGACAGCTGACACACGTAAGACACTCAACGGAGTACAACAATGTTGTGGATAGGAAAAGATGACTATAAAAATAACAAGAAGAAGTCTTTCTCTTTTCTGTCGGTCTGACGCAGAGACAAGCCAACTAAAGACAGATATACAGAGTCGATGACAGAGTGGCAAAACAAGTTATGCAAAAAAAGATGGTGCTGCAATCGCCATCATCAGCGGATGGCAGACATCAGCAGAACTCCTCACCGAAGGCTTCACTAATCATCAATTAAGAACTGCTTAATCAATCGTTATGCACAGAGCACAACGATTCATTATTCACATTCGAACACCACCAGCCACGGATTCGCTAAAAAAGTCCTCGATTTCTTGCTGTCCGCCGAGGAGACTTGATTCTCGTCGAAGATTTCGACGTGACACGACATCGCCATCGAGAGGCGATTCGGTCACGTTTCACATGTTCTCTTTATGCTAACAGATGCCATAAAGATTAAGAGTCACAGATTAGGAATGATTTACGAAATTAGGTGCCGTTATTAAGTTGCAGATAACATTCACGCAATAGATTTCTGAAAATAGATACAAATGGGATAAAATTACAGATAAAAGATATAAATAGGAAAAATGATCGAAAATTAAATTTAATTCATGTGATTGAGACTGCAATTTATTTAAATAGACTTCGATTTAGATTTGGTTTTGAGTTTTATGTGCTTTAATTTACTTTTAGATTTTTTCTTGTTGTTTTATTTTATTATAAGCTCTGAAGCGCTTTAGAAATTAAGTTTTATTTATATTATTAGTCATTAAATTTCAGAGTCGGGCGTCAATATTTGCAGATCGCACAACAACTCGATTTAAAATTAACACATAAATAATAAAGCACATAAAAATTAAATAGAATTTATTTCATTCAAAGAGGAATAAATAACTTGTCCAGCGACCGACAAACAAACAACAAACATTAGTCACATGTTATTTAAACAAAATGAGAAAAAAGTTGTGTGAAGTGGATGTGAGAGTGTGTGTGAATGTATGAGTTTGAGTGTGCTTGTGTGTCTGTTTGCATTCGTGTGGATTTGCGGCTATGATTCCTCAATATACACTGAAAGAAACATAAGTGTTTCATTCAACAAGGATTCGTTTGTTGAGTCTTAAAAATGATCACTAAACTAAATCCACTTTTTTTAAAATAGGTACAAAAGTGAGAAAAAAAAATCCGTGGTTTTGTTTTTTTTATTGATGACCTGCTGTATTTTTAAACCAGATTTTTTTAGCTTGTTTTAGTTTCTATTCTTTAGATTTAGTAAGAGTTTTGATTTAATGCTTTAATCACTGGATATACTTTTTCTTAATTTAAAACTTAACACAGATTTCTGATGACTAATTTTAAAATGAAATTTCAAGTATTTTTATGTATAAATGTTGTTTTTATTCGTTTTCTTTTTTTACATTTTAACCTTAAAGCTGGTTACTGGTTTTTGTTGTTGTCTGTTGTCTCAGCTGCTGTTTTTGAAATTCTTCTCTTCATTGCTTCAGCTGTTGTCTTGGAATCTTATTTAATTTAATGTATTTTCTTTTCTTGCTGATTGCTTTAAAAAATGCTGAATTTGCTTAGTTTATTTTCCAGTGTTTTTATTCAGAAAATTCTAAAACAATGCCACGGTATACGACATTAAGCAATACCTTAGGCAATATAAAAGAACTTTTAAGTCAAATAATTGACTGAATTTTCATTTGTTCGCTGAATTTAATTTTAATATTTAATAAAACTAGGGCTCAAATTGTTACAGCCAAAGCATTTATTAGCATAAATTAAATAGTCTTTTACATTAAATAAACGTTTTGTAGAGAAGTGAACAGGCTTTTAAGTAAAATTGAATTTTTATGCTCTTTAATAGTATATTATAAATAATGTTTAATATACAATAATAAATTAAAAAAAATGAATAAATATAACAACAATAATGAAATTGTGGTAAATAAATAAGAATTAAACTCTACTCACAGCAGATGTTTTGAGTTATCGGAAGTGATTTTTAAAAACTGACATTAAATGACATTATTTTCAATTCTTTATTAATGGCAGAGAACATCTTCAAAATAAAAGCTAACTTTTGACTCCTTTTTGCAGATCTTTTATTGAATCTCAACTTGCAGTTCTATCGTAGTTATTGAAAGACTCATTTAACTAAATTATAGACAGTTTTTGGCAGGTTTTACATTGGCATTTCCGCTAAACACTCGACAATCCATAGAGACAAAGACAAGCAGACAGACAGACGGATAATTAGACTGATTTTTTATTTTAATTGCTTGGCCTGAATTAATTTGATGAGTTGCCAAACTTGAAACTGAACCACCTTCACGTTGTTGTGTTTCCGCTTAAAGAGTGAGAGAGAGAGAGATGGAGGGACATAGAAAGAGAGAGGAAGAGAGAGATGGAAAGATAAAGCTACAGATGGTGAAGAGTTAAGAATCAAAAAATATAAAGTAAAAAGAATACAAACTAAAATAATTACAAAATAATTTGAGCCAAAAGTTTTAAAAAAACAAATGAAAGGAAAAATAAGAGGAAAAATAAAATGAAAAATAAAATTAAAATTGAAATAAAAATTAAAACAACGTATGTAAAGTAAAAATAAAGTAATTAACCGCAATAATAATAAAAACTAAACCAACAACAACACCAACAACATGAATAAAGCAATAAGAGACCGAAACGACAAAATCAGCCACTAAAAGAACCAAAAAAGAAACAAGGACAAGAAAAACAACAACAACTCAACGTCTGGCTTGTTAACAAGCGAAAATCTATTAAAACAAATGATGAGGAAAACGTGGAACGAGTGAATCGTGACGCGATGGAGGAGAATGAAAACGGAGACTAAATGAAGAGATGTAAAAAATGGTTAAAAAAGGGGTGGGGGAGGGAAGAAGGGAGAAGTGAAATAGACAAATAGTCAAAGAAGTAGCATGGAAAGAAAATAAGAAGATTTTTCGGAATCATAATTTTCAGAATGTAATGGAAAATAATACTTAACCCTAAGAATTGTATATTCATAAAGTAATATAAATCTTTGGAAATGACAAATTGACAAATTGCCAGATTAACAAAAAAAAAAAATGCAGTCTCTTTCTGATTCTTAAGATGAGAAAATAAGAACAAAATTCTTTAGAATTTAATGCGAAAGATATGCTTTTAAAGATATGATTTATTCCTTTTTTTGCTTCTAAAATTTGTTTAGTTTTAAAGTTTATTTGACTCTTGCACTAAAACATCAAAATGGAAATTTTCGCCATCAAGTTATTATATAAAGAAAGTAATAAATATATAAATAAATAAATGTACATATATAGTAAATAAATAAATAAAAAAAGAGTGGAACTCAGACAAGCGTGTGATGAGTTTTTATTACCGCAGCGGAACGTGAATTCGAGGACAGAGAATTTCGAGCACTGAAAAGTAACGAAACAAAAACAAAATCAAGCGGAAAGAACTCAAAACCAGAATAAAGTGATGTAAGATACATTTCAATAAAAATAAAATTCTCATCATTTTTATAATAAAAACAAAACAGTCATAAAAAAAAAAATCACCAAAAAAGGAAAATTTTGAACTTTGAAAATCTGAGTAACATAAACAATGGAATTTTTTCGCAAAAAAAAAAGTTTCAATAAAGATTGAGTAATAAAAAAAATAAAAACATTATTAAAATTTAATCTAAAGTTTTATAATACAACAGATGCAAAAATCCTTCGTGTTGATATTTGGATTTTTATACTTTAAAATTTTTTTTATTACGATGGTTCTTCGAGCCAGATCAAGGTTAGGATAAGTTAAACAATATTAATCATAAAAAAATGTATAGAAAAAGAGACAGACAAATTGGATTTTCAAGTAATTCCTTAAAAAAGTTAAAACGTAAACATATTAATTAAAATTATGACTTTAAAATTATTGTTAGTGACTATAATTCGTTGTTAAAGTTGTTTGTTGTGGCTCGAAGGAGCGTTGGTATTAAATGTTTGTTAATTAAAATTTAATGTCAAATTTATATTTAAATTTACTCGTAAAAGAAATGATTTAAAGTAAAATATTTTTAACGCTGGGCCTTCGAGCCACATCAAAAGAGGCAGATGAAAAAATATACAGATAAATATAACAAAAATGCAAAATTCGGAAAAACAAATTTTAAAAGCTTTGATATGTTCAAGAAAAAGAAGAATGAGCAGAACGTGGAACTCTTCGTAGATGGTATTGAAAATGTTTTGGTGACACTTATTTTGTGACAGATATAATCTCAAATAATAGAAGAAAATAAATAAATGCATACAGAATAAAATTGCATACATAAATAAAAGAAATGAATGCTTACAAAAGACAATAAAGGAAATTTATTAAATAGCTCATGTGTTTGCAAGTTATTTATTTTGCGAATAACTCATAAATAAATAAATAAATAAATTATTGAAGGAAACAAAAACCATGTTTAAACAAGTTTGACTAAAAATCAATGTAAACATTTTGCACTCAACACCAAAAATCAAGTGTAAATATTGATGACTTTCTGTTTAACGTTAAAAAAGAAGAAAATTTCCAACAAATAGCATTGAAAAAATAAATCATCGTGTTACTCAAATTTAATGAAATAACAAATAAACAATATAAGAAATATTTATACAATAATATTTAAAAACAACAAAATTAAATATTGATTTTGTTATATTTAATATTTAAAAAAGAATAAATAAAATAAAAATTAAAAAGGAAGACATTTTTAGGAAATTATTAAAAAAATTTCAATTTAATTTAAAATATTGAAAAAATGCTTTATTAAAAGACTTCTTTCTTTATTCGCAACAAAAATTAATAATCGAAAGAAAAATTAAAAAAAAAGAATTGAACAGAAGAACTGAAGTCATTTATTACAGCTGTTTATTGATAATGATTGTTTTGAAGGGGAAATCAACGCTGTGATTACGATATAGTTTACTACTCGAAGGTGGTTTTACGCTGAGTACACTGAAAAAAATATAGAAAAAATGTTCAGAGATAGAATTTTTTTTGTCATGGCTTGGAAGCTCTTCAGCCTCACTCGTAATTTATAAAATAATCGTTATTGTGTCAGAAACTCATCACAAATTTGTGCTTAAAATTACAATAGTTCACATTCGATATAATTTAATTAATACTGATCAATAAATGGACTTGAAGTTATCCTAAACCCCACAAATAACAGATTTGATAAAAAAATTCAAGTTGTTTTTTCTTTATTGTGTATCTACTATACTAGGAATTTCTAGAATAAAGAATAGTAAAGAATGGAGTACGATTTCATTTTAAAAGACAAACAAAACGAAGAACTGAGAGATAACAAAATAATAATGCTGACTTGTAAAGGGTTAAAAAAATCAATTAGTTATAAATTTTTTATCTATTGAAAGGTGTTTTGGAATTTCGATGCCACAATCGTGAAATTTCAGTTGGTATCTTCTTCTGTCATAAGAATTCGTTACAAAAGATGGTAAAAAAAGGTTAAAAAAAATTACAGCTAATGATAATGTAAAAAGACAAAATAACTGACATCATCTTTATACAAAGAAAAAAGAAGACAAAAAAAATTGAAAAGATAGAAGGTTGAAAAATCGATGTATTGTACGAGTAACTGAGGTAATTTTGCAGGTCATAAAAATATGCTTTTTGTTTGTCTTTCATTATTTTTAAAAGTTAATTTTATACTCATTAAAAGCTCTTTTGTTCCATGAGCAATGTTTCGGAATTCTGAAAAGCAATATTTAAGTATTAAGTCATGAACTTTTTAAAGCTATTGCGACTGTAATTAATAAGATTTCACTAGTGAAGAAGCCAGAGGGGTTGCGGATAGAGGGGTGGTGTCTTGTGGAAGGTTGTTGGGTCCGTAGTTGCCTCCTCTACTTTGAGAGGTCAAATAAGAGGCTTTAACACATAACGATTGACACATATTTATACGTATTTATATCTATATTACAGTATATTGAGCCTATAATGTATTCACTCTCTTTTCACCTCTCTAAGTATCTGGGTCAATCTATTTATCAATTTTATTCATTTCTGACTTCTTCTGAACTACAATATTGAGTATCCCCTTATTATGTATTTAAATTAATATACTTTCCTTTGTATTAAAAGACAGATCCATAGAGATTCTATGATGCTCTCTCACTTTGCACTCCTCATACACTTCATTTAATTGTCATGACAAAGACGAGAGACATGCTTGCCCCTTGTTGCGGCATTCTTTTGTAACCAATCATTATAAAATTCAATTATATATTGCATACATTCACTCTATTCTTTTGTACTGAAGTATGGTATATTACCCTGCACCCTGAATATCTGTCTGTCTGTCTGACTGTCTGTCCGTTTTATTTGCATGCAAAATAAGGTTTGGGTTCGAGTAAAATTATTTGCGTTTTGCTGTCCAGTCCTTCAGTTGGCTGGAAGCATTCATCAAAGAAATTCATGTTTTCTCGACGTGACTGCAATCGTGAAAAAATCGTTGTTGTTTGTCAGGAACGTGTCGCTGCTGTCCGGCCAACACCTTGGATTTAATTGCAAGTGGAAGTGCATGGAACGTGCATGTTACGAGTACAAAGCGATGACATCGATTCGAAGTTGATGACGAAATCGGAAGAAGCTGCTGATTCGGTTGCGCAAAAATATAATAATAAATAATAATAAAACAAGGGTACGGTTGGGGTGGGTGTGGGGGGAGGGGTGGGAAAATATATTTGCTTCTTAACGCTCTTTTCTTCTTCTTTATTCAGGTGCTGCTGTTACACTTTCCACAAAACATCTGCAAAGAAAGTGTATCTTTTCTACTTTACGCTAGCAGTCAAATAGTTTTTCTACTGTTTTTCATTCTCCGCGATACGTAGGCACCTCTTCGTTGCGTGCCTCGCCCCTCCTTCTCCTGCTCCTTCTTTTTTATTGATTAAGTGCGGGTGTCTCTTTGCAGTTGCTTTAAAAACTTAAAAATTGTTTTCTTGCTTCTATCACATGATTATATTTTATGCATCTAAAGCATTTCGAGTCGCTACCCGATGCTACTTCAGCGGTTCAGCTGGCGCTCTTGGAACCACGGCGTGTATCCGTGTAACCTGAGTGAAAAAATTCCCCATCTGCATCTGCATCAATTTAGCTAAAAAACTCCATTCAGTTGCATGTGCTCATGTGTCTGGTTCCCCCCCTCCCTCCCCCTCTCTCTCTCTCTCTCTCTCTCTTCACAAGATCCCATCCACGTTTCCTCGCTAGGTTCCCGCTCACTTCCCGATGCGAGTACCACATTCACGCCTCTTCACACCCCCCTCCAGTATTCCTCCTTATTTTTCACTGCTCATTTTTTTGTGTCACTCGCCAACCTAGAAATGCTTTTAATGGGGCCCACATTTTGTGTGCCGAAGTGTGCTTGAGCTAAAATTTATTTACCTCGAGGAGTGCGCGTTGCCACATGATCGCGCACATGAGTGTGGCCAGATTGTAGATTGCAGCGGCAGCGACAACACCTGAGTTGAAGCTGCGTGAGTTGCAGTTGGTGTTTTTTGCTAATGTTGTTGTTGTTGCTAATGTTGTTGTTGTTGTTCTAGTTGCTGATGGTATTCTGGTTTCTGTAGCTGATATTCACCCATTTGTAACCATTTTAGGAACTCTTTATTAGTCACAAAATGGTAACCAAGGGAGAGATAGTGAGATGAGGGGCGGGGAGGGGAGGGAGGTTAGTTCTTCATCCATCCTGACCACATCACGGACGATAACAGCTGCTACCTGGCCAAAGATAATGTCTAAATTTGCATTGCAAATAAAAAATGCTGCCTCACGAATTCAACGTCGCGATGCTGTTCATGTTTTCTATCTCTCACTCTCTCTCTCTCTCCTTCACTCTCTTTCCACCTGTCTCGCTCTATCTTTCCATTCTCTCGCTATTTTTCGAGAGATGATTGTTAAATATTGTAATTAGTATCTAAACGAGTCCAGCAACGAAGCTTTTTTTTTAAATACTTGTCTCTTTAATGAGGTTTTTATAAATCGTGTGTTTAATTAAAAATGCAGCCAACACTTTAAAAAGCTTCCTTTTTCGGCTGCTCTTCTCTTCTGTTTTACTACAAATTCTCCCTTTTAAGTGAATCTAATTTTGGTTTCTTTATGGTTCTCTTCTTCAGTTAAATCAAGGAGCCGTTTAAAGATGTCTCAGCCACAAATGATTCAAGTTAAATTGTCGCGCTTCGATGCCCAACCCTGGGGCTTTCGTCTGCAAGGCGGAGTCGATTTTGCAGCACCACTCTTGGTCCAAAAGGTAAGAAAAGTTCATCAATTTGTAGAAAACTGTGAATATTCTAGTGTTTAAAGTTTAGAATTTCAATTTTATATAAAAAATTGTATATTAGAAATGACAACTATGAAAACTTTCATTAAAAATTAATGATCTTTAAATTTTCTTCATTTATTAAAAATCTTTCATCTTTAAGAATCTTTTTTATTTAAATCCTTCCAGAAATTAATTAAAAATTTGACCACAAAATTTATTTCCTATGTATATGCATTAAATACCATTAAATATAACATAAAAACTTCTGTTTGAAGATCGTGATATTTTTTTAAAACTATGCGAAAGAATATTAATTTTCATTGAAGTTCAAAACAGCAAGTTTTTGGTTTATATTTTTTTTGTCTCTTCTTCTTCTTGCTGTTCTGATTTATTTTTCTAAATACACGTTTTTTATTATAAACAAATTCCCTCGTTTGCTGGTTTTCCTTCTTTAATTTGTTGTTTTTGGCAACAATTCCTCGACTTTTAACGCGTTTTTTATTATGATCAAAAGTATATTCGTCTGTAATGTTTTTTTTTGTTTAAACATTTTTTGTTGTGTTCTAAAAATTAATATTTTTTATTGCTTATGCGTTTTCTTTTTTATTTTTTTCACAACTTTTTTATTTTTGCACACGTCGCGCATAAATGAATAATAATAATAATGATTTTTTAAAAATATGCCACATCTAAAATGAAGGCTGGATGTAATAATTACCATTTATTATTCTAGCAACATCATTTATTATCCCATTTCAACTCATCTAATCATCTAGAAACTATTTAGAATAAGAAATTTCAAAAGATATTCACAATTTTAAAGTCAACACAAATAAAAACAAAAAAATAATATAAAATAAAAAGAAATGTTCTTCAATTTGACACATGAAAAAATTTTCTCGCTTTAATATTTAAAATAATTCTTCGAAAAGTCATTAGTTTCTGTGGTTAATTTTTTGGTTTTTGGGTTTCTTTAAGCAGCTTAAAATAACTATCAAAAAATTGTTAGAAAACAGAAGAAACACGAAGCGATTTTGAGCGGTGAAAATGTGCGAATTCTTGGTAGAGGGTCGGGGGGAGCGAAGGGTCGGTTGGATCGGAGGTATGATTGTACGACGAAGCTGTTAATAATTTGAATGCTCACTTATTTCTCCATCGCAATCCATCCGCTCATTCGAGCGTATGAATCATCATGATTTCCATGTAAAAGCGATAAAAACAGCAAAAAAAAGAAGTAAAAACGTTGCTCATTCAGTCACTCACTCAGTCGCTCATTCACTCACTTTGCCCAGAAGCAGGCTACGCAAATCATGCAAAATATTGATTGGTGAGAGAAAATAAATTACAAAGAAAACATTAATAATAAGCAATAATAAATTACTATAAAAGTTGAAAACGATCGAAAATGTTGAATCATCGTTAACAATAAAATTTGTTGCTGTATCTGGTTGTTGTTGTTGTTGCTTTCTGCCGCTGTTCTTTTTGCCATTTGAATATTTGCGCCCATTAAAAGTGAGAATTTAAACTTGTTTCAAGTTGTAAACAAAACAAAAAACGCATGCACAAAATTAAGCGTTCGTAATAAGAAAAAATTGCGAAAATCGAACAGCCGAATCCATCCACTGGACCGAACGGTCAACGATCGGAAGTCAGGCCAATCGATCAATCATGCAATCAGTCAGTCGATTGCGAAATAAAATTGATTTCTTCTTGATTCTATTGATTTAATATTTATTGCTTATTTTGCGAATATTTTCGTTTATTTTCTTTTGCTTTATTTTAATTTATTGTTTACTATATTTTGCTTTAAATTGATTTTATTGCATTTTATTGAACCAGATGTCCTCTAAAGTATCACACACACACAGCCTCAGCGAGAGTGTCCTATCCACTTAACTAGGTTTTTTATATACATGATTATATGAAAATGCAATCCAATTAATTGTAGAAGCCGTCGTTATTTTTTTTGTTTTCGCATTGAAAAAAGAGCTGCTTAAATGGCGAAAATCCACACAACTTCAAATGCTTTATGCTGGGTTCAGCAGCATAATTTACGAACCACAAACGTCGCCGATAATTAGTCTCTGGACATTCGAACAATGTTGCAATAATTGTTAACAGCAACAACAGGAGCAACAGCCGCAACAACAACAACGACAACAAGCGACATTAACAGCAACTACAACAATGCAGCCAACGAAAATGCTTCCATTCGGGCAACATAAACAACGAGTAGCGAGGTGAAAACTTGTACACTGTAAAAAAGCACACACCCCGTAATGACATTGTTGGCATAAAAAATTATTATAAAAGTTTAAGCAAACATTAAATAAAATTAAAGTAAATAAATTAAATAAAAATTAGAGAAATTAATTAAATAATTAAATAAAGTAAACAAAATATATTAAATTTAAAGTATTAAATAAACAATAACTATAATATTATATATAATATTTCATTTAAATTAAATTGGAATAATAATAATAATACTAAGAACTCAAGCAAGAGTAATTATAAATAACTAATAATACTAATAAACTAATAATATAATATATATGATAAAAAATAATAAATATAAAAATATACCTCTATAGTAGTTATTATTATAGTATCATAATAAAAATATTTCAACTTAATACGTAACTATATTTAATAAATGAAAAGTTAAGAAATCACTTATTTACAACGAAATACTTTTTTCAATGCATTTTTTCCTAGATTAATTTTCATTTCCTAGAATTCACATGATAACCATCGTAGAAAACATTAATATTCAGTTAAGTTCCAATTCCATTTCCGATTTTGTTCTCTTCAATTAGGTTAAAAATTTACTGTTTTAATGAATTTCCCTTTACCACTTTAACACTTTTCAATGCTAAAATATTTTAACATACTTCAAAAACTAAACATGTGCTAATTATGTTTTATATAGTTCAAAACAACAGAACATATGTTTTAAGTCTTTGTATAATATTGAAGATGGGACATTTATTTTTTCCAGTGTGCCAATCAATTACAATAAATAAAAATGCACACTGTAGATACGAGAATAGCCAATAATATCGCCAACAATGGCACACGCATTGAGGTTTCACAATAGAGCCTGGGCTGCTATTGTGAATGGTTCGGATTAATTATTTCTGTTCGAAAGTGAACTCAAAGGGAGTTCGAGATCGAGTTCGGGAGTTCGGGTTGGGTTCAGGATCGGGCTCAAATTCGGTTCGGTTGGGTTGAGTTTCTGATGTGCAATAATTCAGTCTCACATAATAATATCTCTTCAAAATAATTAAATAAAAATCTACAAAAAATTGAAAAAATTAAAAAAAAGATGAGAGGATTTATATGAGGCAAGAGAGAAAAAGAATGACAGTGAGACAGCGAGAGAAGTAAACATCACTCAAAAGGAAGGAAGAAGTTTCAATCATGGAAATAAATTTGTTTTGTGATAAAAATAGATGAAAATAATAATCAAAAAAAGATAAAATAAAGAAACTAAAGAGCACAAATAAATTGCATTTAATTTAAACGCAGCGAATGCAACTATTTTTGCTTTTCTTAAACCTGCGTTTAAACAGCGTTCGCTGAAGTCGTTAAAACTGATCACTCGTTGTTGTTGTTTATTGCGTTGTTATCGTCTACAAAAGAAATGATGGGATTTTTCTTTTGATTACAGTCATTTTATAGTAATTTTACACAAAGACGTTTAAATTAAATTTTTTTAAAAAATAAATTTTTTTAAAAAATTATAAAAAAAAACACTCAACAAAAGCGCAAGAAAAAATCGAGAAACTTGATCTGTTTGAATCCGTTTGTTTGTCGTCGTTTCGAGAGATCGAGATACCGTAAAGACTGTTTACCTCACCCCCTCCCCCTTCGCATCCTGTTGTTGTTTTATCAAATAATAGGACACGCAATGAAATTAACAACAACAACAAAAGCAACAAAAACTATTGCTACCTTTACACATATACAAGAAAAAAAATACTAAAACAAAACCGATCAAAAATAAAAGAAAACAAGGATGCAAAAAAACGGAAAACTGAAAAAAGGAGCCCACAGTAAAAATACAACAACAACAACAACATAAATAAATTCTATTTAAGAGCTGATTGTTAAATACGAATTGCAATCAATTCAGCGTCTACTGCTTCTTCTTCTTCATCCGCCTCCTCCTCATCCGCCTCCTCTTCATCCTTTTAACCTTTCTTTCGTAATTACAAAAACAACAACAACAACAACAACAACACAGAACAGCTGCATTTTCTAAAATCAACGCTAAGCTAAGTTTTGCATGCCTCAAGTTGAACGCGTGGTGCTTCGAGTGCGTCGAGTTTCTGCGGCGAGGATACACGTTCAAATGTTTGTTGTTGCTGTTGTTGTTGTCATTGTTTTTAGGTCTTTCAATTGTATTTTTAAGATTTTTATAGTGTTTTTATGATGTTTTAGGTTGCTGTTGATGGACCAAAAACTTTCCCCTCCTTCAACAACACAACAACAACCATGCAGCTGATGTTAAATGATGCCAATTGTTTGCTTACTTGTTGTTGTTGTTGTTATTGTTGTATTGTTGTGTTGTCGTTTTAGTTGTTATTTTAGTTGCTGTCGTTGTTGTTGTATTTATTTTCTTAAGAGCTCATAAAAACGAAAAGCGGAAAATGCAAATAAAGAACTGATCCTAACAACAATAACAAAAGCAACAACAACAACAACAATGACTCTGCCTCAAGTCTTCCATCACCTTCGTTAATTTTTTGAAACGATGCGTCGTCGTTTTCAGCGATTCAACTGGCGACTTTTGACTTCGCTTTAAAAATATCCTTGAAGAAGTTCATTCATTCATTCGTTCATTCGTTCAGTTGCTTTGTGGTGGTGGTTCTACTTTATTTTCTTCTTCTTCTTCTTCTTCGTATTGTTGTTCTTAACTGAATACTTCACTGCTTGTTACTGATGCATAACGTTGCCATTGGCAAGGTTTTAATTCAATCATTAATTTTTTTCTGTACTTTCTTGTTGCTTGTTGTTGAAGCCTTGTTTGTTAGTTTTGTTGTTTTTGTTATTTTTGTAATTTTTTTATGTAATTTTGTGTTGTTTCCGTGGCATTTTAGCACCTCATAAATGTGATTTATGAGTTACTGTGCTCTGCAGAGAGACGCAACGCAGCCGTTTTTTTCGTCGCTCGATTTTCAGCCTCACAAAATTTCACTTCGACTGTGAAATTGAAGACTTGAGGACTTGCGTGTTGGAGGACTTGATTTGAGATTTGTTTGAGTGGAGTTTGTTTTCTTCTTCTTCTGAACTTCTTTTATTTTAAGAGTTTTTTTAAGTCTCTTCTCTTCTTTCATTTATGTATTATTTTTCCTTCTCTTTGATTGAATTTTCTTTCGTTTCTGAAGAATAAAAAAAATTAAAGTTTAATACTTTTAATTAACACATAAATGAGAAGCTTGAAAAGGACTTCGTCGAAAAAAAGCAGCGATTCAATGAATTTTCAGTGTTGCCGTTGTTAAAATTTACGGCCACTTGCAAAACTTTGCTCGTTGCAACACGCGAAATCAAAAATAACAGTTATGAGTAAAGAGACTGAAAGACAGACAGACGGGTACAGAAGTGTAAGAGAAGAAAGGACGAAATCACTATCATTATCATCATTATAATGACGTAATAATCCGCATCATAGTCGTAATTACCAACATTATTACCACCATCTTTATCATGATCACCTTCACCATAATTTTTATAGTTACCATCCTTATCGTCATCATTTTCTTCTTCTTCATCAGATTCATTGTCGTCGTTCTGCTCACTTATAAATCTTATTTATTAATTAATATTTTTAATTAAGGCAAGAAATGTTCTATAGATCCATTTTCTCTTTGGTTGTTGCCGTTTTGTTGTTGTAAATCAAGTACACACAAGAATCATCTCGTAGTTAATCCTCTTTTCAAAAAACTCTCTCTTCCTCTCTCTCCCTCCAACGGGTTTCTCTATCCCTCTCGTTCTCCGTCTGATTCACTCACTTCATATCCTGTCAGCTTCATTTCTTGGTGGCGCTGTTGTTTTTGTTTTTAAAATTTTGGTTCTCAGTCTTTTGTTCAGTTAGCTTTTATAAAATGCTTTACTTTCTATAAAACATTTATTCTCAATTTTTTTAGATTCTTTTCATTGAGTGCAGGTTTTCAAGGTTAGGATCTTCCCCTCCCCAACCGCCCACTAACTCCTCGACCTCCCGTCATTATTTTTATAACCCTGGCTTCCTTCTAGAACTCTTTTCAATACCTACAAAAAGCGTCATATAAGGATAGAAAAATAAGCTACTCATCCGCTTATAATCGGATTAATTTATGATTTTCCATGCAGTAAATGCGTCGAAAGCATCTGCTGCTGCTGCTTCGGTTGGCAGTATTTTCCTTGGACTCTGGCGGACTATCGTATTTTTTGGGGCTGGTGTTTTATTTCTTTCGATTGAAGTCTGGCGGACTTTTTTAAAGCAAAGGACATGCATTCATTCAATTCATTCGGATGTGAATGGAAAGGCGTTGTACATGAGTGTGTTTTTTTTTTTTTTTTTTGGTATGACGACCTGGATTGTGGAATCTTCATAGATACTAATGGACCGGCCCAATTAGCATGCACGATTCACCAGGATTGGTGCCTACGTACTAAACCACAACCCGACGTACTTCAACCACTATCCCCCGCGGGACTGCCGTTAGGTATTACTTCACGGGGGCTGGTAAGCAATCATGCTATCTCTGTACGTTTATATCACACTATTAATTGCTTCTGGTGACTTCTCTGGTCTCAGCAAACCGCCTTCTCTCTATGGTTCGGAGCTCCGTAAGGACAACCGAGATGAACGAGTCAAGTTTAGTCCAGTTGTGTTCACACTGTAGCATAAACGGTTCTACAAATCGTGGATCCATAATCGGGGCACCATGTGTTCTAAATCGTGGACAGTGGAATATCACGTGGTTTGCATCTTCAACTTCATTTTCACAGTTTGGGCACAAAGGCGAACTGTCGTGTCCAAATCTGTGGAGGTACTGACGGAAGCAACCATGACCCGAGAGGAACTGAGTCATGTAGTAGTTAGTAGCTCCATGATGTCTATCGTACCATGCAGCAACATCTGGAATGAGTTGGTAAGTCCACCTTCCTTTCGTGGCCGTGGACCAACGTGATTGCCATCTGGCAATAGATATGGCTCTTTCTTCCTTAGCAATTTCTGATCGTCTTCCACTTAGTCTACGTCCATAGATGCGGGAAATTTCATCCGCTAACATGTCTATGGGCAAAGCAGATGCTATGATGCAAGCGGCTTCATCTGAAATCGTCCGAAAGCCGCTAATGATTCTCAGAGTGCTGAGCCTGTATGTTGATGTAAGCTGCCTCCTGACTGCTTTTATGGCTAGAGCATGTGACCAAACTGGAGAGGCATAGAGTATCACCGAGGTGACTACATTTGCCAGTAACTTCCGCCTGTCTGGCTTCGGTCCTCCTATATTCGGTAGCATTTTTGCCAAACCGGCCTGTATTTTTGCTGCCTTCGTAGCAACATAACATACGTGGGTTTTAAAACTCAACCTGCCATCCAGCATTACTCCGAGATATTTGAGAGAAGAACTTGATCTTATAATGCTCTCACCGACTCTAACGTAGATGTGCTCAACTATTTTCCGGCTGCTGATGAGAATTGCCTCTGTTTTATGGTCAGCTAATTCTAGGTAGGCTTCCTGTAGCCACTCCTTAACTTTTGCAATAGCAAGGTTACTTGCATCTTGAATTTTTTGTATGTGTTTAGCTACAGTTACAATAGCTATATCATCAGCGAAACCGATTATTGTAGACCCTTGCGGAAGAGGGAGCTTCAGTACTTCGTCGTACATGATGTTCCAAAGAATGGGGCCTAGCACAGATCCTTGCGGGACGCCTGCAGTAATGTTGTGGTATTCAAGTCCACGATCGCTTTCATAAATAAGCTTCCTGTTTTTAAAGTAGCTCGCCATTATCCTAAGGATATACCCTGGGGCCTCAATTCTCCTAAGAGCGTGCCTGATATGCTTCCAACTGGCTGAATTAAAGGCATTTTTGACATCAAGCGTGACGATTGCGCAATATTCCTTCGCCCCACCTTTCCAGCGTTCGCCTGCGATGGCCTTGGATGCAATATCTACCACTGCTTGTACAGCATCAATCGTTGATCGGGACTTTCTGAAGCCGTATTGATATTCCGAAAGATTTCCCTCAGCGATAGGCTCCAGCCTGTTATAAATTATACGCTCCAAGATTTTTCCAGCAGTATCAAGCAAGCATATTGGCCGGTATGATGATGGCTCTTCTGGAGGTTTTCCTAGTTTCGGAATCAGTACTAACCTTTGCATTTTCCATGAATTCGGGAACTCTCCGTCGTCTAAACATTTTTGGAATACGTGGAGAAATAAATCCGGTCTTCGGAAAATTGCGGTTTTGATTGCAATATTTGGAAAGCCATCCGGACCGGGTGCTTTGCTGTCGCCAATTCGTTTACATGCAGCCCAAAGTTCGTCGACCGTTATTGGCGGGACAAGCTCTGTTACATATCTAACGTTCGCGCCCTCGATTGGCTCGTCTCTTTGTGGAAACAATGTGGATATTATGTTACGCAATTTGATAGGACAGGCGATAGTCTGCTTTTTTGAGTAACTCATCTTCTTCATAACGATCTTGTAAGCCGTGCCCCAGGGATTGATGTCTGCTTCCTCACAAAGTGTTTTGAAACATTCCTGCTTGCTTGATTTAATCGCCTTTTTTAGTGCCTTACGCTGATCTCGAAATTCAGCAAGACGATCATGAAAACTTGGTCGACCTCTCGACCGTTGTAGTTTCCTCCGCGCTTTCAGGCAGTCTGCTCTCAACAACCGGATTCGATCATTCCACCAGTAACAAGGTGATCTTCCTTTTTTTACTAGCCGCCTAGGCATGGATGCATCACACGCTGTGTACATGAGTGTGTGTGTGTGTGTGTGTGTGTGTGTGTGTGTGTGTGTGTGTAGTTAAAAGGAATGGAAAAAAAGAAGAAAATCTTGATTACTGACTGACTCATGTGACTTGGCGTTGCTTGGTAATTCGAACAATGGTACAAATTGCACAAAAGCTGTTTAAATTTACGATCGAATGTGACTGAATGTGTGTGTGTGTGTTTGAACGTGTGTGAGTGTGTGCTTGTACTGGTAGTTGTGTGGGCAGCAGCTGCTGTTGTTATCGTTGTTGGTGTTGTTGGGCAGACTGAAGCCACTACAAGCTACCGGCGCTGATGCTTCTGTTCATATCTCTCACACTGTTTTTCTCTCTCTCTCTCTCTCTCTCTTTCTCTCTCTCTCTCTCTCTCGTTCTTTGTCTGTCCCTCAGTCACTGTAGAGGACCTCATCATTAATTATATTTTCAACGTTGAAAATGGACAAAAAAAACCAACGGTAAACGTAGGCATCCATGGCAACTCTTTCCTCAACTTCGAACAGCATCAGTTGCCACGCCTCTTTTATGATGGGCAGCATCTGTCAGTCCGAATATTGTGCATGTTGATAATTGAGAAAGAAAGAACTGCTTCAAGTGATTCACGTTTCTGTGTTCCTTTCGCTTTAAAAATTCTGAAAATAATCCTGTTGCTGCAATTTTTGTAGTAGTTTTAGTAGTATTTTTGTACTATTTTTTGTAGTATTTCTAAAAATATTTCCAGTTATGTTTTTTTAGTATTATTTGGAGCAACACTTTTGTGGTTATCATTGTGCATTCTTTATTCTTTGTTCTCCTTTGTTTTTGTAGTATCTTTGCTTTACTTGTTATCATTCGCTGTCTCTGTCTCACTACACAGCACACCTGCTTCCCCGATTGAGTTCTGTTGTGGTCTTAATTCAGTCTGACATCTCATTAACTGTACAACTGCTTTCAATGTCAGGATTGTTTAGTCAAGCGAAAAGTTGACGTAACCACACAAGACACGACATCCATGATTGTATTGATTGATTGTTTTCATGTGATATTGATTCATGGTGAAACATACCATGACAACGGAGAGAGTGAGCGAGAGAGACAGCAAACGAGAAAAGTGCAATGTAGAGGGCAGTATATCGTGTACAGCGAGCGATATACGAGTACTCTACACAACAGAGGTTGTTGATTAACAGAGACTTGTTGTACACAACTTATAGAAAGTGTCTTTTGTACTTAATAGAGATTTACTATAATTGATTGAAAGCAGTTTTTGAAACATGTACTTAAATGAGGTCTTTAAGCAGAGCTTGAGATATTGTGATAGGTTTTAAAGTAAGTATCGAGATATTTTTTAAGCATGTTTTGAAGCAAAATTTTTATATAGGTCTCGATATAGTTATTGAGATATTTTTAAATAGGTTTTAAGATTGGACCTGGATTGAGATATCTCAGACTCAGATCTTAATAATTGCAAGATAAAAATCTTAATACTCGGTAATTATTATGGTTCGAATCTTAGAGTGGAATTTAATAATATTTTTATTGAATATATTGAATATACAGGGTGTAACGCATAAGGTACGCCAAAAAGCTAGGACGGGTAGGTTGGGTCGAGACAAGAAAAAAATCGTATGGGAGGGGGGGTGCATTTTCCCCCGTTTAGGCGGGAGGGGCCATTTTCTAAAAACCCGACTTAATATCGAAAAAAAAATATTAAAAAATAACGGTTAGATCTACATAACTTTTGCTCACTGAGTTTCAAAGCCAAATATCCGCTTCTTCATATCCTTTTTTAGTTAGGTTCCTACGTAAACAGTTTTTGAGAAAATTAATGCCAAAGTTAAAATTTGGAATAAAAATTCCGAAAAAACGTATTTTATCGCCATTTTTTTTAAAAATTACGGTATTAAGTATACAAATTTTTGCGACAATAAAATTCTCTAATCAATTCTAGAGAGAATGCTTCAAACCGGAAGGATTTATGTTTTGTAGTTTCCGAGAAAAGTGAGAATTACGAACTAAACTCCTTCTTTTTTCCATATTATTGCACCAGTAATAAAACACAAGTAGCCAAAAAATTTATATTTAAAAGGAAAGTATGCTTCGTAATTTTAACTTTTCTCGGAAACTACAAAACATAGATTCTTCGGGTTTTAAGTACTTCCTCTAGAATTGATTAGAGAATTTTATGGTCGGAAAAAAATTTATACTTAATACCATAATTTAACAAAATAATTGAAACCAAAAATTTTTTTTTTAGAATTTTTATTCCAAATTTTAAATTCGACATTAATTTTCTCGAAAACTGTTTGACGTAGGAACCTAATTTAAAAACGATATGAAGTAGCGGATATTTGGCTTTGAAAATCAGTGAGCAAAAGTTATCTGGATCTAACCGTTATTTTTTAATATTTTTTTTCGATATTAAGTCGGGTTTTTAGAAAATGGTCCCTCCCGCCTAAACGGGGGAAAATGCACCCCCCCTCCCATACGATTTTTTTCTTGTCTCGACCCAACCTACCCGTCCTAGCTTTTTGGCGTGCCTTATGCGTTACACTCTGTATATATGTATATGAATAATATAATATGTTTATATATAGTGTATACTTTTTATATATGTATGTATGTATATAAAAAACAAACAAATAATGTGAGCTTATCATTTTTCTTTTCAGGTGAGCTAAAAATAGTTTATATACTTAAGTATAATACAAATAATAAACTAATAGGTACGTATTTAAATATATTTTGCATCTATGATCTTAACGTAATAATAAGAGATTTTACATAGTATCTTTACACGAGATATACGAAGATTTCTCATAAGAAAAAATTATATTTCCAAATCCAACTAATTAATATAATTGTTTAAATCTTTAATGAAACTTTAATCTCAATCTTTATGTAGATAATTAATGAGTTGTGTCTACGTACAAAACTTATTTACTCTAGGTATATAAAAAAGAAAATGTTACCCACAAGATACGAACCTGAGTTGAATACAAGTGAGTTGCATAGAATTTGCACTCACCGCAGACTCATAATTCACATGACGTTCATCACCATGTCTGAATAAAGGGAGTCAAACCTGTTCAAATAATCTAAAGAACTTTCATGAGAACCGTGGTGGTTATTTGATTAGTAGGTTTATTAGTCTGATTTATCCAATTTATTGCCATATATTTGTTATCAGCTCTCTTATACAATTCTTGTGGTTTAACTTGTGGATATGTTCATTAATCTCTTCGGGTACCCTATCTGCTGAAATATCATAAATAAAGCATTCTGCCCACACAAAATACTCTGCTTGTTCCATCCACTTTAACATATATAACTATAGCGATTGATGTATTGACTGAGACTTTAATTGAGCCCTTTATAAACTTCTTTGGACAATAGTTCGTACCTCTTCTGGTAGTGAAACCTATCGAAGATACCTAAAATATTGATATGGAAAACTGAAGCCAATGACACGGACAAAGGTCAGAGTGAACTTTTATAATATAGACAAATATTATTACTGAAATATTATGAATTCTTTCTATTTGCAGAACCATTGATATATAATATAAAAAGCATTAGAATTTATTTTCAAATCCATTGGATTTCAATTAATATTTAATAAACATCCATCATGAATCGATTCATTAATCAATGAATCATGATTCCTGTCATGGTTCACTTTCATGGATTTAAAGTACCGAGAAGGAAATGAAAGGATTTCCTTCGATTACATTTGTGATTGTAGTCGAATATACAAAAAAAAAAGAACGTTGAAAAAACTGTACTCGTTCTCTTTCACTCGAGTATCTATAATTTGCGGTCACAAATTGCAATGTCCTTGTGGTAAGGATGTGGACTTTCCTTCTATTTCTTTCATTTTTTTATCTCTTCACTTTTGATTAGCTTTTTCGGAAATGAAGGGAATCTCTCTCATCTTCCTGTTGTTGTTGTTGGTGTTGGATATGGAGTTGGAGTTGAAGTTGGAGTTGTTTTTCCTTTTTCCTTTTTCAGACATGATACCGTTACTTGAAAAGTGTCCTTATTTTTTTACTGTTTGAGCACAAATTCGAAGTGTCCTAAAATAAATACGTTTATCTTTCGGTTGGTGGAGGCGGTTGCCACGGGCGGTGATTCGCTATAAGAGCCACTTCCGTTTCCTTGAGACCGTTCCGGTCTCCGTTTCGCTGAGAGCGGCATCGCCAACCAACGATGATCCACGACCTACTTGTATTTTTTTCCAAATCTTCTATTTTTTGTTTCTCCATCTTTTAGTCTTCAGAAGTTTTTGTGGAATAGTTTCTCGATAGTCTTCCATTTTTTGTTGTTTCTGTAGATTTGTTTATTTATTTGGTTTTATTTTTGGTTTGTCTTTGATTTGTTTTCTTTTCGGTTTGTTGTATCGTTGCAGTTATATGCTTTTATTTCTGTTTTTTATTGTTAGCTTAAGATTTATCTAAGAGTTCAATTTATCCAGTGGATTCGCTACGTTGCATCCAAGAGTTGCTTGAGTAAACTTCAGCCGCAGTCATCGTTGCGGCAATCGTTGGTTGAACTATCTTGCTCACTCCCTCTCTCACTTGCTATCTCTCTCTGCTCTTGCTCACTCACTTCATTCACTTTCTCTTTCGCCTCCTCTTCTTTCCCCTCTGTCAGTCTCTGGCATCCTTTCTCCTAACTGCAGCGCATCCTTCGAGGATGTGTAAATATTGAGCGCTGCGGCAATAAAGCGGGGTTCAGTTGGTTTGCTTGGTGGTTGCACTGCGGTGATGAGTGCCGTTCAGGCGATGCTTATCAACTGCATTCAGCCATAGAAATTGTCTCATTCGGCAAGCGATTTCGATCTCATAGCTTCCAGCATCGAGACATGATTTAAGCGCAATTTAATCAATTAACGATGGTAATAATTTTGTTGTTGTTATTGTTGTTGCTTTATTGAATTCTAAATTTGTAAGAATGTTAAATATTAAAGTTAGTTTATTTTATTTATCAAAGGTAAAAGTATTATATTTTTGCCTCTACTGTAAAGTTCGAAAGTTTGCTATTCTTCCCTTCCCTTTCCTTGTTCTTGTTTTCAGTTACTTTTATATTATCTCTTGTTCTTCTTCTCTTCTTCTTGTGTTCTTTTTTCGGGTTCTTCTTTTATTCTAAAAAATTTATTTATAAATATTCTCAACAAAATAATAAATACTTCATTGAATTTCCAATTGAAACATTCTTCAGCAAGAAGAAGAGGAAGAAGTAGTATTAGTAGTAGAAGAAGAAGAAACACAAGAAGAAGAAGAAGAAGAAGAACATCTGAAATCTTATCGGATACGCTCAAAAATAGTTGCGTCATCCTTTTTATTTTCTTTGTTTCTTTACACTTGAAATCCTTTCGGCCAAAACAACTTCCTTGAACAATCGGTGCACTTTTCGCAGCTCTTTTCTCCTCTGTCCACATGCGATACACACACCCACACACCCACACATACACACATGCACACCTTAAACCTAATCCTGTGCTCAGCATGTGCTTTCCGATTGCGGTCCCGTTGTTATCCTTGCTGTATGAAGAGCATTTATTTTTCTTCTTCTTGTCGTTATTCTTGTCTCTCTGTCGACAGGATAGAAATACTCTTCTCTTAAAGTGTATAAGCGTCTGTAGATGTGTGTGTGTGTGTTTCGCCTGATCCCTCCGAGGTCTTTACACGCTTTCAGGTTAAACATTTATTTCCCGTAACATATCCTTATCAGCATAAAAACTAAAATCTTTTCAAATGTGTGCAAAGATCGGAAGCATCTTGATAAATGTACGTACGAATATAGTGCAGCTTCAACGCACGCAGAGTGGAGCAGCGCGAAGCAGGCAAAGCTTACGCGGAAAGCATGTAAAAAGCGGATTTCGTATTTTATATCCACATGCAAGGAATGCAAGGAAAATATACTATAGTGAAAAAAAAAATCTCTGTTTGTAGCTTATCGAGTTCGTACCCGAAACTTTCGATTATTTGAATCTCTCGTCTTATAGAGAGAGAGAGAGTAGGATGTGGTCAAGGGAGAGGCTGGATTCAGAGTGATGATTGTAGGGATCAGAATAGATTTGAGTGGATTCTATTAAAGTATCGTAGAAAAGAAAAGAAAAAAGAAAGAAAACTAGGAACGCAGAAGAGTGGCAGAAAGAGGAATATAGAGAGACAAAGGGAGAGGAGGAGAGCGATTAACAGGAAAAGGTTAAGAAAGTGGGAAGGTGAGAGAGAAGGAGAATTGGGGAGAGCGATGAGGAGGAGATGGAGGAAGAGAGGAGGCAAGGAGAAGCAGGTAGAACAATAATAACAGTATTTTGTTGTGATATTTAAGATACTCAACATGATCCATATCAAGTTTTTAGAGGCAACAAAATTTCAATTGAATACTCAAGTATACAATCGTGTATCTTTGTATGTATATGTTTGTGCATACTGGTATAAACAACCAAGCAAGCCAACAACCCCGGCAGCCAACACTCCAGTCCACAAACTGACTCGCATTAAAAGTGCTCTGCGCCTCGTAGAATTCATTTTCATTTGAGTGATCATGAATCTTCGTGAGCCGGGTCTTTAAACTGCAAGAGGCGAGTGCCCAATAATGCATGCGTGTGCGTAACTAAGTAGCGACAAGAAGCAGCCGCCGCGACACCACTTCTTTGCGTAGTCGCCGCAGCCGCCGTCGCATCCGCGGTCATCGAGTGCAGACACGTCCGCCACTTACGATTCTGTTACGCCGAGTTAATCTTCGGTGGCTGGCTATTTATATGGACGTGAAATGAAGAACAATTAAATTGAGCTGAACTACGCTGAGCCTCATTACCAGGAGGCAGGCTGTGTTAAGTGCATCCGTGAGGCCGAAACCGATCCCGGCTGCTTTGCTCTGGTCTGGCACGCGGCGGGATACCCTACCTGCAGCAGCAGCAGCAATGCAATCGGTGGATGGCGCAACCTTCGCTGCGGTGGCTGCTGCGATGTCGAGGCACCAACACGTTGCTGAGTTAATTATGAGGGCTCAATCCAGAGAGTGTGTCTATCAGGGCAACACGCAGTGCGGACGGACTGTTCCACTGACCTTCGGTTTGTTTGTTTGTTCGTCTGGCCACTCATCCGTTGCTTCGTCGATTGGCTCATCGGTCGATACGGTTGTCGGCTCACAAGTTAAGGTTTAAGGTTCTTTTTATTATTTGCTCGTTGGTTTATTTGTCTGTTTGTATGCTGTGTGTATGTGAATACTTCTCCTCCTCTCTCTCTTCCCCGCTCTATCACATTTTCAACTACCCCACTTTCTCTTCTTCTCCGTTGTTCATCTCCTCTGCCGTCTACTCCGTCTTTCTGTCTGTCTGTCAATCTATCGATCTTTCAGTCTAATTACTAAGTTGTTGTGATGTTCTTTGATTTTTCTTCTTCAGCTTCTTCTAAATGCACCCATTAATTTTATAGCTTGCATTTCTTATTAATCGGCTTCGCCACCGGCCACTCACTTTGCTCGTTGGTACTTCTCTGGTATGCTTCACATCTGAAGTCTTCTTCCTCTTCTGTTCCCTGGCTGTCTACATCTTTTCTTCATCTGTCCGTCTGATGTAATTCTTCACACGTGAGTCATCTGCTAATTTTGACTTTTATTATGAGTATGCTATGATTTTCGTTGTTTTTTTTATGGTTTTTTTTCTCAATTTTGGTTTCGAGTTTTATGGAATTTTTCCATAGCGTAGTCCAATTTATGAACTCACCTTTTTCATGGATTTGTTTCGGTTTCAGAATTTTTATTTCTCAGTGTTAAGTGATTCTGTTTCTCTATTTCAAAGATTCTTCTAGTCTCAGAAGAATGTTCAAACAATTTCCCAAGAGTATCCTTTCTTTAAAATATGGTGTTGTTCTTGTGAAGATAGGTCTTGGGACTTACTCTCGGGCAGTCTTCGAAGTGCTTTCAATGAACATTTTTTGTAATTTCTTCCTGTTTTTAATCTTGTCAATAGTCTTCGACAATCATGATAACTTCTTTAAAGGATTTAAGAACCGTTCATACAATCAAAAGAGATAAAGCAAAAGTTTGAACTGAGTCGATTCGTTTACTGAAAAGACTCTTTCAAACAGTCTTCTTTCTCTCTTTTCCTTTCGTCGATTTCCCCATTTTGTTCTTCATCTTTAATTGATTCGGAAGATTCAACTACCTTCTGATTACATCTTCAGACCAGGGATTACATCGATGATGGTCATGATTCTGGAAACTAGAAGCTTTAACTCAGCTGATGTTCGTGATGATTTCGACGATTATTCTGATAAACCATAGAAAAAGTATTACGTAACAGAAAAGCTTAGCATCGCAAAGAAGACGTGCTTCACGAACCAAGTCAAGTAATCAAAAATAAAGGTGTTGCTCATGGAAACATTTCCCAGATACCCAGATACCATCTGCCAGGAAAACGGAGAGCTCAAGAGAAAGTAGAAAATGAAAGACAGTGAAAGAGAGAAGGGGATTGAGAGTGATAAAGAGAGGATAAATAGTACTAAAAACGGATATTTTCGCACATTGCGTGCCAAAGGATAATGCTAATAAATTATGTGCTGCTGCCCGCTCTTCTACCCCCCTTCTTGATCCTTGGACTGTCTTCGCATGTGGATTGTTGCTTCCAACTCTAAGACCACACTACAGACCAGCAAAAATAACCACAACAAGCACCGCAACAACAATCATCACAACAACAATCATCGCAACAACAATACAGTCGCAACAACAATACAGTCGCAATACTTAAAGGAAGATCTGATCCTAAGCTGTTTTAAGCTGCAGTGCTTTGCTATAATTGTAGGTGTTGCGAGTTGTTATTGTTTCACAGGATATCCTGCATCTTTGGGCACGGACACACTCGCACCTTCACATCAGGGACACACAACACGTTCCCCTTCAAATATTTGTCTATATATTGTATTTACTTAAGAACTTTATCGTTGATGAATGAACGGTTGGCTGGTTGGTCGGTTGTTCCTTAATTTTGTTGTACTAATTCGAGTGGATGTAATGGACCTAAAAAAGGATTATATTAAGGCTTTAGTGTTGTTTTTTTTTAGTTGCTCTGTTAATAGCAAATATCTTTCATTACACAAGATGAAGACAAATAAAGCAATCAGTGAAATCTTACGAAGTTAACCGAAGTACAACATGTTGTTTCTCATTTGTTGTTCCATTTTATTTGTACACTTGTTACAGGAAACGGATATCCACTTCTATAGCTCGTTAAACCTAATTGGACTTAGATTAATAAAGATTGTTTCTCGTTTTGTGAACATTTGTTCGCAATTTGTTTCAAAGTAAAATTAAATTAAATTATTATCTATTATTATAATAATTATTATTCTTATAACCTTATTATTTATTATTACTATTATTATTGTTATTATTCGGGATGAAGCAAAACTCGGGACTAATTGAGCTGCTCAAGAGTAGAAATCTGCTTCTAGCTCCTGGTTCAAGACTTATGACTCTAGAGGTGCTATAACCCTCGAGACTGTCAGAGAAGTGATATCGCTAATAAAAATTTTTTTGAAAATCTTATTTAAATGACCTATCATCAAGTCCTTAGTTAGAGTCTACTAACGAATTACATCTTATTAATCGACATTTAAAAAGAAAACACGTAAAAAGAGACAGGAAAACTATGCAGCTATAAACGCAAAATATTGCTTTGTTGTGTATGGTGAAGTTTTTACCACTGCTTTTCTACCTCAAGGATACGCGTATTCGAATGCCATCAAGAGGCCAATAAAATCCAGTCAGCATGTTCAACTGACAGCATGTTGAAACAACAACAACAACAACAACAACGACTAAACGAGCTCTCGTCAGCTGCAGAAACAACGCACATCATTAGATAAACAATTCCAGAGGATTTCGTCTCTTTTCCTTTTTCCTGCGCACGAACAGATACAAATCCTTAGCATAAATGACACGGTTCACTTGGCATGCCCTCCAGACCACGCCTCTTTCCCCCACCCATCCATCAACCATACCAACAGTCATCACCACTGACACGGAATATTTTTTATTAAATAAGACAGTGTTTTCACTTCTTAAGGATGCAATCAAAAAGTTGAAATTATAGAAACTAAAAAGAACAATAAATGTAAACGTCGACAATAAAACGATGTGTCATTCGCATGGACGAAAATATTAAGATAATATATACGATATTTCTTGTGATTATAGTAAATATTATACATAGTTATATGGTTATTGTGGTTCTTTCTATGGCTTATGGACCCAAAATACCAATTAAGCTGGTCCCTTAATTAGTCTTTGATAATATTATAAGTCTCTTTCAATGGCACATAGATAGATAGATAGATAGAAACTTCAAGGATTTCATGACAAATTACTTCCTGATGAATTAATGATCCCTTTTTATCTCCAGCATAAAGACTTGGACACGTTTCAATCTCTTTTGTAAAGGAAAGGATTAAAATAAACGATTTCTTAGAGAAAAAAAAGACGAAAAGGATGCCTCTTTGTATCTAAACCATTATTTTCTGTTGGTCTGGAAGAATTGTAATGATATTTTAGCATCCTAAATTAAAATGATGATGAGAAATAACTGGCTTTGTTGGAAGATTAATCAGAAATCAGGGACTTTCGGTTGTATTGAAAAGTTACTCGTACAAAAGATATCTTAAAACGGTTGCTCTGTAAAAAATTAAATTTTTATTGTCCAAACACGTCCAAATTATCCAAAACATGAAGACTACTAAAATAGTTCCCAATTAGTTCGATCAGGGAACAACGCGACAAGAACAAAAGTGTTGCCTACTATAGATATACATCTATATATGTACATAGTAAAGATGGTGATTGGGATCATCGATGACGATGATTACTGAGTTATCATCTGCGCAGACTAAGAATATTATCAGACGATTTTTATCATTGACCCGAACCCCAAAATAAGTCTCTTTTCCTTTCCCTCTTCTACACTAATCACATCTGCCAGAGTGTTTCGTTTATAATTCAACTGTTTTGGGGAAAATTTTCATTCAACAGACTGCAACGACTTCATCAGGTCATCATTGAGTACAACTTTATTACTCTCTGTAAATTTTTTTGATTGGTTTTTTACAGATATTTTCAACAATGTTTCGCTTTTCTCCTTCTCTCTCTCTCCTGTCACTCTATCTTTCACTCTCTTTCATTGTCTTTCTCTCTCGTCTGACTGCAGCACCTGCTGCCCTCTTTTGACAAATCGTATTGAGAATTTTTGTTCATCCATTTTTAGATGAATTGTCAAAAAAAGGTGAAAGCAAATGTTTAAAAAAAAAAGATGAGAAAAAAGAACCAAGTAAAAAAATAGTGGAACGCGAGTAGAAAAGTGGATCAAATCTGGGGATCTGAGGTTTCAGGGAGGTTAGCAGCTAAGCGAACAAGCAACCTGATAGACAGGCAGAGAAACAAGCAGTCCAGCAGACAGACAGACAGGCCGAGAAGCAGCACCTTCATCATGGGGCAATGAAAAAGCTTATTATATTATTTCAAAGTGAAGGTAATGTTTGTTGCGGTCGTTGTTGTTGTTGTTGTTACCATTCTTCTTCTTCTGCATGTTGTCGTTGGTATTGCTTGTTTTTTTTGTTGCTGGTGCTACCGGTTTTGCTCGTGGTTTTAAGCTGGTGCAAATTGAAGTTCAAATCAGTTTATTCAATCGCCCTCTCCATCTCTCCATCTCTCTCTCACTCTCTTGCCCCTCTTTCTCACATCCTTGAAGCTCATCAGCATTAAGGGCTAACATAGCAAAGTCCTTAGAGTCCCCCTCATGCGTCAGATTAACTACGAAATCCATTTGTTGGTTTTGTTGTTGTTGTTGTTGCTGTTGGCGGTATATTTGGTAATTTTGTCGCTTCTCACTTCGCTTTGCTTTACTTTACCTGTTTTGCTCTCTTGTTTGTTGTCTGACCGAGTATTCGGCTAAGAAGAGTGGTTGACTAAAGCTGTAGGTTGAAGAATTGAATGGCTGACTGACTGACAGACAGGCGGACTGCCAGACAGCCAGGTAGAATGACTGATAGATGCTCCAACTGGCTGGAGGCGGCTTATTGAAAGGGACTCAGAAGCAGCAGCAGCAGCATCAGCTTTTAGTCCAAAAATGCGAAAATTGTGTTGACCGTATTTTTTTCTTCTGTGTTGTTCTGGTGTTTGTTGTTGTTTTTTCTGTGCCCAATTTGGCATCGAGTTCATTCAATTTGGATTAAGCTCCGTTGATGAATGAAACTAAAGATTTTCACCAGTTTTTATGGCTTTTTCTGGCTTTTTATGTTTGTTGTTTCTTGTTGTTGTTTTTACTTCCTAATTTGTTGTGTTCGATTTTGTTTCTTTTTTCTTCTTCTTTTCCTTGGTTTTCTTTTTCTTTCAAGTTCCAATATTTTAAGCTGTCAGCTTCAATTCGCATTTGATTGCTTCTGCTTGAATGCTTTTATTTTAGCCACTAAAGAAAATTGGGAAAAAAATGTTTTTTCTCTTGTTTACCAAGTTTAGAAAAACCAATAAAGTGCGTAAAAATGTGTTGGATTTTTTCGGCATCTCATTCTAAAAATTTGACCCAATTGAAGGATAAAGAAAAGTGAAACAGGGAACAAAAAAAGGGCAAAAACTTTAGAAGTATGTACTAAAATACCATCGTTTTTTTTAACCAATCGATTACTACAACAATAAACAACGCTAAAATGTATGAATACCGAACTGTAAATAAACACTCTGTGGAAGACGAAACACTTTCATTTTCTAAGTGTTTGTTGTGTAACTATTACAAGAAAAATCGAAAAAAATAATAAAGTAAACAGAAATTCCATTTGGAAAGAGTAAACAGAACTACGTGAGGAGTTTTGACCGAATACAATAATTAAAACTCTTATCTATTTACAGCATTTTTTACCAGAAAATACGAACTGAAAAAACAACATTTCAGTCTATTTATTGTATTTGTGAAAGTAGAGTAGAGATTCTTGTGGTGTTTGCGAAGTGAGTGAGAGTGAAAAGAGAAGAGGGAGAGAGTGAGAGAGATCGAAAAATAGAGCAATACAGATCTGAAAATCAATGGATCAAAAGATGTTTTTGGGGTTTGATGTTTTCATGGTTTATGAATTCTAAATTAACACAAATGAATTATGAATTCTAAATTAACATTACAGCTTAAATTTGTCCCAATTACGATTCATAAAAATATCGCTTTTCTAATGTTCTTTAAAGGTCTCATTCGATTGCAAAGAAATATTGTGAGATGTCTCGAACAGAAATCATCTTAAGTAATTGTTATATTATTAATTTTTTTATATAATATTAACATCCTAATGAAGTTCTTGTGACTCTTAAATGCTAATCGATTGTTTTCGATTTTAAAAGTGTGAAGAGTGCTCTATCCATATCCCCTCACCATCCTTCCCTCTTTCAAATATTTCTAAACCTCTTTTGTAACTAAATTTTCAATGACGTGTAGTTTTAGGAAAACTTTCCACATTTCATTTATTTATTTTATTGTTTTTCTTCTAACAACCTTTAGACATGCGTTCAGCAAAATTTATTCGATAGAAATTTGCTCTACTAAACTTCAGAGAAGCAACAGAAACAAAAGAAAAAAAAATATAACAAAACGTGGAAAAACGTAAAGGCTTACGATTATTAAACTTTTATTTTGCTTTTGTTATGCAGAAGTTGTAACTTTTTTGCTGTTCAACGGTTTAAGTATCTTTCGAAAAGTATCTGGAAGTTGTTGATATTTGAGAAAAGGGTTTTCCATTTTATTTCCTGAAATCTAAGGATTGTTTCGCCATTTTCCGAAACTTATTCTATATATTTTACAGAAACACATTTTAGTATTTCCGTGTGTAAACGATTTTAAAGGTTTATTTTACAATATTTTATTATTTCATTTCATAATCATAAATCTTTTGCACGAGCTGACGTGGAATCTGAGTCTCATCGCTTGATGAGGAGGAGGGCCTGAGCCACCCTTTCAGATGCCTTTTTTTAATCGCCGTCCTTTAAAAAGGATGTACATTTGACCCACTCGGAGAGGGCGGCACTCTTGTAATGCGGCAGCAATCTTCTGCAGAACACTTAAGGATTTAAATAAACCAGAGCAGCATAAAGCACACAAAGAGAAAGAGAAAGAGAGAAAAAGTGAGAGAAAGAATGAAAAAAGTACTGCTGTCGAGTTCAAAAAGTTTCGCTCCGTCGAACAATTAAAATGCATGCAGCAAAATCCTTAAGTGCTTCAATTACTACACTTTAATGCTCTCAATGGTAAAAGTAAAATGTTGCTACAGTGTTGTTGTTGTTGTAGTTGCGTTTCTGTCTCTCTCTCTCTCTCACTTTCTCTCTCGCTAGTTTGGAAAAGTACCGTAGCCGTAGTTGCCATTCGGTGGGTTTTCATTGATTTTGTTTTGTTGCAGAAACAAGGACAAAATGGCCAACAACTACTGGCTAAACTAATTGCAGTTAAAATCGGAAGAAGAAGAAGGAAACGAAACGAAATGAAAAACAATGAGCTACACAGAATTAGGTAAAGGACTCAGAATGTCCTTAACACACACACACACGCATGCTTCCTTTCAAACGGAATTTCGTATTACGAGTATTTTTAGTGCCAATTCTTCTTTTGATCCTCGTTTGCTGTTTTTTTTTTTATTATATTCTGAACCAAAACGAAATGAAGAAAGATAAAACCAAGTGAAGGTAGTAAACAAAAAACATCACAGATCGGATTACAATTGAATGGATTTTGGTTTATTTCTTTCCAGAAATAGGATTTCATTTTTGTTACCTTTTTGTATCAAGCAATCGTAAATCAAGTAATCGAATTCGATTTTGATACCGTTTTCTTTCTTATTCAGTTTAGTTTTTATATTTCTTTGGACTAATTTTCTAGCCATTTTTGGTACGCGACATCGTAAATGTAGCTTATAATAAATAAGTTAAGTTTAAGTTAAAGCTACCATTTAGTTGATTTCTATTTAATGGTATTTATTGATCATTCTCTGTAGGAAAGTCTCTGGAAAGATCTGTAGAGTGGTATATACATAGTTCTATAGAGTAATATATAGAATGTCTTCGGGAATAATGTATATATTGAACGTTAAACTGATCTATACTATTCTATAATAAATGGGCTATACACTGCTGTATACTTGAGTGTAGTGTGGAGTGGTCTACGGAATAATCCTTAAAATGGTCCATAAAGTGTAGCATACTGTGACTTGAAGTGTGATCTACAGAGTCACCTAGAATGAACCTAGTGAACTCTAGAGTATATTATAGAGTAGCAGTTTCTAGAAAGGCTTTTAGAGTGGTTTTATAGAGTAGTATTTAGAGTCCTTTCAGAGTAGTCTACAGAGAATATATTTTCAGACGAAAAGTTATCTCAATAATAAGACGATTCAAAAACGAGATACATTCGAACTCTGCCAGTATTACAGAAGATGCACACTTAAAATCTCAGGCAGATAATTAATTATGTTATTTAGATTGTAGGTAATTTCTTACTTTTTTATTTTCCATTTTTCATCAACCGTAATCTATGCATCGCAGATTATTTCTCGTTTAGTATACGAGCTCAATTTCTGCAAAACCATCCATAAGACTACGATAAGGATTACCTCACCATCCGCCTTATTATCATCTCTTTTATCTTCGCTCCCCTCCACGTGTTCTCCTTCTCATCTTCTCTTCACTAACATATTCACTCACTTCTCATCATCATTCCTCCAACTTATGTACTACATCTTGTACCTTGATTGATTTCCTTTTCGAAAGATGATGGATTCATTATTTAACGCATATTTTATTGTCATAAATTCCTTACGCTTTTAAGGAACCGAATACCAACAACAATAACTCGTATTATGGTAAGTAAAAAAAAAACAAAAGGCAATGCATAAATAAATCAAAAAATAAATCAAGCATCACTGATACTCGTTCAAAGGAATACCCGACACCAACAACAATAACAATAAGAAGTACTAGTCGGAGAAGAAGAAGAAGAAAATTAAGACGCGGAAGAAGAAGAAGAAGCAAAATCGCACACGGGGAAAACAGTTTTCCTGAGTGGCGAAGAAGAATTATCGGCGGCGTGATATGCTTTGACCGTCCCTAGAGAAACAGATTGGAATGGGTTGGATGGATGGATGGATGACAAACGATGGAGTATCAATCAATCCTGGGGACAATAAAAGAGAGAAGGAAACAACACGGATACCAAAGCGGCAAACCCGAGAAACGAGAATAGAGAACCGACAGCAACAAACTAGGAAAGGAGCATAAACAACAATAACAACACAGACTCTGATCCCTTCAATGTCAATGCCGAAGATAAGTTGGTCGGTCGCAGACACATAAGCAGACCAAACGACAGACCAAAAGACCGGTCAGATGAGCAGTACAAACGGCAAGCCGAAAAGTGGACCGACGGTCAGATAAACCATGAGAGGAGCAGACCATAAAACAGACCAGACGGTTGCTTGGCGGTCATCTGTTGATCACTGAAGAGTGTTAAATTTGAAGCGATGCCATAGTTTGTGCTCAGCAAGCATGATTAAAGTTACACTTGCTATGTTTGCGTTGCCATTTGAAATCGCCAGACAAGAAGCACAGCGGCAACCCACAACAACTACCGACAATAATCAATAACAATCAATAACAAGCCCAAACAACGACAAACAACATTTTCAACAATTCATCAATTGTCCATCAGAGATAATGAAGTGGAAAGGAATCAATGAAATCAGCAACATTAAATCAACGAAAACAACTACAACAAATTTATCAAAAATAAAACAAAATAAATCTGGCTTAAGACGTGTGCAAAGTGTATCGAATGCATCGGAAGACGATGATTGTCGCGCCAAAGGAAGCGACATTCTTCAGAGCCATAGTTGTTGTTTTTATTATTGTCATATTATTGTGGTTGTTATTGTTGTTATTGTTGTTGTTGTTATCGTCTGATTTCATCTCTGCGGGGAATTCCACGAATGTGGTGTGCTTTATTGGAGTTGCACACAGTTGCACAACAGAGAATGCATTTACAACAACAACAAAAGCAATCAAAAAAATGCATCCCTCCCTTCCTCCTACAACCCGTACTTGTCTACTGTTTTGGATTTCCCCTGGTTTTTTAAGGGACATGAGGGACGTAGGTGGGGCAACTTTATCGAGCTGCACACCTTGAGTTTGGTTTCTGTTTTTCTTGATCTCCCAGAAAGTGAATACTTTTGTCGGTCTATTTGTTGGTATGTTGTGCTATATCTCTTTCTGTATTTTTCGCATTCCTCTTAGAATTTATTTTATTTTGCTTTCGGTGGGAAAAAACTAATTCGCTGGGGAGTCTGGAATATTTTAGAGCGGGACGAATACAAATTTTGTTGGTCGAAGCCCACATAAGATACCGAGTATGTAGAAATCGGTGCAGAATTTTTGGAATTAGATTTCGGAATATTAAAGATTTAAAATCAATCCCACGGCATTGTTATTTAATATATTATACAAAATAGAATAATTCTGAAAACTGATTATAGACAGTATTTTCGTTTACCTGTAATACTTATGTATACTCGAGTATTAAGAAAGATTTGTTAATTAAGGAGTCAATGGTCTACATAGTGGTCAATAATATGATATAAACACTGATCATTCGAATGTTTTAGATTGGTTTATAGGCTGTTTTATGGAATGTTCTATGGAATATTTACAAAAGGGTCTGCGATATAGTGGTACAAGTGTTTGATAAAGTCGTCACCAGAGTATTGTATAGAGTAATATTTAGAGCTGCGTAGTGCTTGACCTATAGACTGAATGCAGTGGTGTATAGAATGGCCTGTAGAGTGTCTAATGGAATGCCCTGTAGTTTAGTGCTTCAAGTGGCCTATAAAACATTCCATACAGTTTTGTGCATATGATCTATATACTACTATATAGTGCGGCTTTTAAAGTGTTCCATAGATTCGTGTATACATTGTTATGTTGAGTAGCCCATTGAGTTTAGTATAGAGTTGTACTTAGTTTAGTCTTAGTGTTGTGGTCTCTAAACTAGATGGTAAAATGGTCTCTAAATAAATATATTTCTGGATAGATAAGCCTATAGAGTGGTCTTAATTACGAAAACTATATCTTGTTTGGATTGCTTGACTAAAGTATTCATTTTAAATGTTTACATTTCTTACTTTACGTTTTTGAAACTAAATCATTTTTATTATTGTAATTGTAATTTATTATTGTATTGTGTTATCCATGAGTTCCACTGAATTTCTTTTTTCAAGCAGTATCTGTTTCTTTCATTGTTGCACTTGTACATTTTTCAGTTCTACAATTTTTCCCTTTCATTTCTTTTGCCCTTTTCTTCTTTTCCCGATTCGTTTCCTTTTTGCTACTTTGTTTCTTCTCGATGATGTTTCTTCTTCAGCATTTCTCTTGTACTTTGCACTTCATCCCGATATTTAGGATGTTGTTTCTGTTTCTATCTGTGTCATCGCTGTTGTCACTATCGTTTTTGTGTTTCACACAATCTTTCAATTGCACTTTCCAGACTTGTGCAGGATATACTTACTATATAGTGTAAATGGTTCATATTATTATGTATTCCTTCATTGCTCTTGTTTCGTTTTCTGTGAATCTTGTTTTGCATATCGATGAGATGAAACTTTTTCTAAGATGGGAGAATTTCTTCCAAAGAAAAGGGAAAAATGGTCCTCAGCATGGGTACCTTTTCAGTATGCTTTCTTTAGTGAAACTCTGCTTTACTTTGGATTTTATTGCTTTGATGTCTGAGTTTTACTCTGAAATAAGAAACGTTTGTGACGTTTGTGTTGTTGTTTTTCGGAAGTTTGGAGGTTTCTGTGGTAGTTTCAAGAAAATCTTTTAAGTCTGTTAGTACTTATTAAAAAAACACTTAAATATTCGATTTACTACTAAAGAACTTTCATTGAAACCTCATTAATAATGGGCATTTTCCTTTGTCTCTGTGTCTTTGCAGGTAACAAAAAATATTCTCAGAGTAGTATCGTAAGTTTGGACCCATAGATTAATAAAATAATTAAATTACTTCTTCAGCTATATAAGAAAAATACTATAGTTATAATTATGTTATTTTATTAAAATTCATTGCGAGTGGTCTTCATTTTGGGCCCGCCAGTCATGCAGATGAGCCATAATGAAACGGTTGGGTTTGTAAATCTGTCTGCCAAAATATTTATGTGGCCTGTAAATATTAAATACGAACTCGTAAATATCCAAAAAATGATTTCAGCAGATCGTTTTACAGGCTGACCGACCACCCACTGAGGGCGCATGTGAGAGGCTGCCGCCAGGCGTAAATGGGTCGGCGGCAAGAAAATCGGTGGCAGTGTGGGATCTGAAGAAACTAAATTACGTGACTAGTGTAGTGAGCGAGTGATGAGTGAGTTTAATGAACTCGGAGCGAGCGACGAAGTTCACCACAGATTTGAGCGATGCGGCGCGTGTCAGAAAATCGTGGAGCTGGCAAAAAAACTCATCAAATTTAACGATCATCGACAAAGCAACATAAATTTCACTAGAAACGAAGAGTCAAAAATTGACGTAAATCAAAAAAGTCGGCTTTTACTCAAAATACTAAATTGCTCAGCATAATTTTGTGCTTCTTTTATTCCTTATGCGAAATTCAAAAGTTAAAATGAACCACAAGAAACACTTTCATTTTTCGTATTTTTCGGTTTTCTTGCTTGACTCAAATCACTTTAAACCACGTTAAGCAACCACATTCAGCTGTTAACGCCGGTCTGGTGACTCGCGGCACATCCAACAGCACCGAATTCCATGATAATCAAGCCCCCAACCTCTCGTAGAACCCCGAAAATTCAGCGAGAACAAATCAAAGTTCAACTTAAAATGCGGCCTCCTTCCACGAGATCGGTAATAAACACAAGAGTCTCGACTTTATGCTTCGTCCACATTCAACCATCCATCAATCCATCCATCCATCCATCCATTCATTCTATCATTCAGGCCGCATGTTCAGGAACTCTCTGCTCACCGATGGTACCGCTGTTTAATTTTACAAAATTTACATTCCTTAATTAATCTTGTTTGTGTTGTGGTGATGAGGTGCTGGTGAAAAAACTCCCGAGGAAATTTCTGTAGCGTCGTCACTTCAAGCGGCTTCAGTTGAATTCCAACAGAGGGTTTAAGGATTTCATAGGGTTCTGTTCAGTATATTTGTTGTTGGTTTTGTTGTTGTGTTGTTTTTAATTCCCTCTCTGTTGGCTGAATGTCTTACGTCTGACGTATTGCTGTTGGTATGTTGTTGCTTTGGTTTTACATACCATCTCAGTTCCTAAATCATATCCTTCATCCATCAAACCGGATTCCATATCATCCCCCACTTCCCTCATCATCTGTATCACTTAATATACACTCCATTCTTCTTCCTCCCTTCTTACAACAAGCCTCTCTTGTTGCTTGTTTTAATTTGATTTTGTGTGTTTTTCACCTGACAACGGAAACTGTTTTGCTTTTGCTGCTGTTGTTGTAATTTCATATCATTGTGTAGTTTGTGTGTGTGTGTGTGTGTGTGTTTGCTTGTCTGTTGTTGTTGCTTTTAATTTTAATTCCCAAAATTTCGTTACTGTTGTTTGAATTTCCAAGATATTATCTATGTGTCATGTCATTTAATCGTACCAAAGAAATGAGAGACAGATAAGAAACACGAACACATGCGCACACACAAGATATACACACACACACACATATTTAATGAAATAGGAAGAACAGAAGATTTGTAAATTGGTCATGTGTATATACAGGAAGTTTAACCGAAAGCCCAACTGATCCGAAAATAATCACTGCCACTTCCAACACTTTAGTTACATAGAAGAAACAACCTACAAATTTTTAGTTTTTCTTCAACAGAATTACTTCATTTAAATAAAAATTTGGAATCAAAAATCATCCCCAGAAAGTTTGATTAGTTTTTGTAGTATCAAGAGTATCGTCATCATTGAATCATGTAAATAGTTCTGTCATTATTTACTAAAAGACAGGAAGAGTTTATCGGACATTTATTTGGAAATTGATTTGCTCAGGAATTATATGAAAATCGCATCCATGTCCATCGTTTCTAAACCCTTTGATACATGATATTTGATAGATCGATTGTATATGATAATCGCCAAAGTATTGATCTTGAGGTGAAAATATCTCGTGGTGAATTACTAATGCAGAATTATATACTGTTAACTGTATAGATAGTAGATAGTATCTAATCGGATGTTAACTATGATGTTTCCTTAAATATATACCACTGTAACTAGAAAAGCTTCTCTAGTGATATCACATGATTATTCACACTTTGGCTCTCACTCTTACCCTTACCCCCACTCCCACCCTTACTCTCACTCTCTCACTCACACTTTCTCCTTTAGTTTGTGGTAAAATTTTGTATATCAGACTTCAGAGATTTGTTTGTTTATTGAATTTTATAGTTTTTCTTTTTTTAGTACTGTCTGGATTTAGATGGAGGTTCTTTCATGACCTGATTAAAAATTTCCTAAATATCATGCTGTAAAAATTGCTTTTTTTTAGTTCAGCGAAGTTTCGTTGCGATCAGCCACGACGATGCCCCGCCAGCATTATATTATATAAAAGATACCATATAAATTTATGTTTAACATTTTAGTTAAGAGAGAGACAGAGAGTGAGAGAGAGAGAGTGAGAGAGACTAACTGACAGAGTGACTAAATGACTGACATAAGCGCAGATCGAAAACGTTCAAACCATAGAAGTATTTCCGATGCAGGATGAAGTTATTACTTCCAAACAGAGGAATGAGGAAGGAGCTGGTGTGGGTGGGGGGGGGGGGGGGGGAGCAACAAAAGGATACCCGAGGAAGAGAGAATGGGCAATCAAATGATGGAATAAAGCGATAAATTGACCCATCAACGGTTTTCGGTTGTTCTGTTGTTGAGCGTGTTCGTCATGCTTATCATGCATTTTGACAGCGTTGGCAGGGCTGCACTTCAGAGTTAACAAATAAAAAAACAACAATAACACCAGACCAACAACAATATTAACAATGAGACCATAATCAAGAGTTGCCTCAGAAGAAGAGAACTTTTCTCTTTGAACTCGTCAACTCGACTCGATTAATGAGTGTGTGTCTCATGTGAATTCAACTAACTGTGGATTCGATTGCAATAAATGCGTTCAAGCTTCATCCTAAAACTAAAAAAATGGTATAAAAAAAGAATAGAATTTTTTAAAAACGTCTTACTTTGGTATGTTTTGCTTTATTTATATTCCTGTATTTCTCAATAACAATATTTGTGCGATTTAATACCACTGTTTTAAGCAATCTACACTCATCGCTCTTTAGAAGTGGCGGCAACTTCATCAAAAAGCATTTCAGAGTAACAGCAGCAGCAGCTGCTTCTCGACACAGCAACGTTGGCACACAAACACTCGCACACACACATACACACATATGAAATGCCAACTCCTGCACATCCGTTGCCCATTTTTCAAAATTCTCTGCCTGCTGAAGTTGCAACCGCTGTTTGTCTAGCTTCGGCCTGTCTGTTTGTCCGCCTGTCTGATCGTCCACCCCTCTGCCCAGCCCAGCCCATTTCCTTCTGCGCCTCTGCCGGTCTTCTTGCCGCTTTGGCTGAACCACCGCCGGTGGCTTCATTTGTCCGATTCTTGACATGTTGGCAGATAAGACAGCAACGTGGTGCTTTTTGTATTTTTTTTTTGGACACTCATCAACTTTCTGTTGTTGTTGCTTTGGTTGTTGTTGTTGTTGTGCTGACTCCATGCACCACAAATAATCATATTTCACATTTTGGACCGTTAAAGTGGATTTCGTTAACTTTGGCCCAGGTGTCTGTCCAACACCCGGCCCTGTCTGTCCGTTTCTGTTAATACATACATATATATAAATATATATGTGTGCGTAACTAAGTGTGTGTGTGAGAGGATAAAATGTGGTGATGTCGTCATGTGGCTTTCTTGTGCGTTGCCATATTTTAAGTAGTCGCATTTCTGAGAAATGCGCAGAGTGACAATTTTTCCCATCCAAACTATTAAAATAACTATCTAACTTATAAGAAAAGTGTGATATAAATATATCGGTATACTTAAGTACTCGTATATAGGAGTATATTAAGATTTACTATACCAATTAATCTATAAACATGAAAATTGCATGTTTAGGAATGAATATATTCCACTTTTATCCATTATCCTTAAATGCAGATCTGGAGATACAGTTATTATGTCTTCTTACTGTTATGTTATGTACATATGTAAAAATATATGTAATATTCTTACTAGTTATCGTTTCTATTTAAGTACACCGGAGATGGTTAAATTTAAATATAAATAAAAACAGTAAAAAAAATTTAAATTTTCACCAAAAATGGATGATGATGAGTGTTAAAAAGCCCTCTAACAATGTGTTGCTTTCATTACAAGTTTTTGTTTACTTTAGTTCAATAAATGTATCATTAAAATAGCCAAACAAACAGGACATCGATGTTTCATATCCGGTTTTAATAGTGTTTGTTTTGTTTCTATGCGACGCAACATTTTTTCTCTTCTCTGACAACGAATTTAATCATGCGAATCCAAAATATCCGCTTTCAGTTGAGTGCTAAAATAAAAACAGGGTGTTTCATGATCGTATACCCTATATATGTTTATTTAGATGTTAAGGTTTTTAATATTCGTAAACGCAATATAATAAGCAACAATACAGCGAAAAATAAAAATAAAACATACTTAGTATTAGGTAAATTCGCGTAAGTGCACCCTACATTATAACGTCATGACCTCATAACCTCGGATACAAGATAATTAAAGACAGGCCCCGTCTATCTTCAATTCTCTCGCTCCATTTATAAATCAACCTTTTTTATCGTTGGTTGTTCATTCACATCGATTACCGTTTCATTTATTTGCTTTCTCTATGGGTTATATAATGGGCATTATACCCATATTAGTCACTACTCACAAATATTTAATGGTGATAACAAGTTAGAAAAGAGCTAAAACTGTATTTATTACATTTCTCGAATAATTGACGTTAAATGGTATTCTTATAGAGTTATTACCTGTTTTGGTTTTTTTAGATTGATCACTAGATTTACAATATTTCACAAAAAAGGTGCCTTTAGTTGTTGTGTGTTGTTTAGGCATGTCTATCGACCGATTTATACCCATTTGCGACAAGAATGCATACGATAAGAATTAATATTAAGAAATACTATAGGTCCAAATGGGTATAAAATCTTTGTAACTTTTACTTTTAATATACATATAATTCCATCTCTCGTCTTTGAACGAGACTTTGGAAGGACTCTCGACTTTGGTGAAGGGCAAATAAAAGAAGTAGAGTCTCCGTGAAAATGGAAAAAATGTAAAGCGAGCTGTGGAAATAAAAGCGTAACAAGAAGTATATTTAAACGTCTCACAGCTAAAAAATGCCTAGAAAAATGTGCAGAGTGAGAAATCCACTAGGAACAAATTGGAAGATATACATATAGTACACCATAGACATACATATGAACAGTTTTAGAAAGTGTCTGTATGTCCCTCTGTACCTATCGGCATATACGGCTATCGCATACGTAACGACCTCCCTTGTATGTCAGTCTGTCTGTCAGCTTTCATGTCTGTCTGCTGGTCCATCGGTATGTCTATTTAAGTGCTTGATGTGTGCCATCTACTGGAAAACTCTGGCAACTCTTCATACGACTAACTTTGTACTCGTGAAAAACTGAGTGAAAAAATTGTTTACACCAGCAACTTTTTTGTTTCTGTTTATTCGTTTTTTTTTTTTTGGCTCTTTTGAACCGCGTTGGTAACTGTTTTTTGAGGAAGAGGGACGGTTAACTTAATTTTTTCCGATTTGTTTTTAGTTTAGTAGTTTTTTCCAGAAAAATGCGTTGTACTCGGAATAATTTTTGTTTTTCTAAGTAAAAAAATTATTGGTACTCGTATGGAAAAAGAGTAGTGAGTAGTATGAACAAGAACAAGAATAATACCAACAACAATGTTTACTTAAAGGATAAAGTGTTCATCTAACAGCTTTTTGGCTTAAAAGCTTTTTTATATGATTTATTTTTTTCTTCCTTATAATTTATTTTCGTAGTTGTTTGTTATTCTAATTGTTTTCAGTGCTGCTGCTGTTGTTGTTGTTATTTCACTACAAAAATTTGGCGGCTCGGTTAAAAAATAATCTTGGAGCTGTTTTCTCTTCTTCTTCTTCTTCACTCACACTGCACTAAATACTAAAGCTACGAAGCAGAAAATGAAAACTAAAAACGATTTCACGGTTTTTACAAAAAAGTCCGAAATACGAAAAAGTATTCATTTTGCATTAAGAAATAAGAAAAGAAGAAAAATATTGAAATCTTCTCTCTTCAGAATATTTTCTGAACTTTCTTAATCTATTTAAATTTTGTTTAGTCAAGAAGACCGAATGTCAGACCTCAATTCCAGTTAAAAACTACAAAAAGAGTCAAAACCGATTAAAATGATTCCCTTTTTAGTTACTGAAATTATGAACTTAAGAACTTTTTTCTTGTTTTTGTTTTACATCTTCTTCTTCTTCTTCCTTTCTTCAGCTTCTTCCTTTCTTCATTTCTTTAGCTTCTTCACCTTAATTTTATAGCATCTTCTTTTATGAATTGTGTCCCTTATGCTGTGTTCAAACTTCTGTTAAATCTTTTGTTTTATTACATGATTTATTCATGTTTCACACAAAACTGAGAAACATATTGAATTAATTTTGTTTTAAATACTATAATTTTATTGGGTATCAATTAGGTTGAACCGAAGACCCATAAAATAATATTTACGAGTAGTTCTTTAGTTTTGCAGACGAATTTAATTCAATTACTTGCACTCAATGTTTTTGATACACTTGAAATGAAACTTCATCCGATGTTATTAACATCTTCTTCTTCTTCTTCTTCTTCTTCTTCTTCTTGTACCACTTTCAACTGAATTCAGAATTTAATAGTAATACGGAGAAGTAGAAGAAGCAGAAAGAGACGAAGAGATGCAGGACTAAACTATGAAAAAGGGAGGACTAAACTATGTAGAGGAAAGCAAGAAGAAAAAGAAGAAGAAGCAGGAATACATGTGTAAACTTCAAGTTGTTATTGTCGACGTCTTTTGCACCAAATCAAAGAAGAAGAAGAAGAATAAGCATAGCTTCAAGAAACGAAGCAACAAGACTCGTAACAAGACTCGTCCCCTTTGATACGTCTAGAGTTGCCATCGTGTCATTAACACAGCGTTAATGCGCAGTTCTTGTGTAATTTTATTTGGCTCGAATGCACTCGTCTGTCGACTGCAGAGACGCTGCTGTTGCTGCTGTTGTTGTTGCTGCTGGAGTTGGCTTGATTCGAGTTGAGTTGAGTTGAGTTGTATTGAGAGTGGTTATATTTGTATTTACTATCTGCCGAAATTGAATTTGGCACCAGCTACGATCCAGTTTTTGCCAAATTCTGCCAATTTACAGGATGCTGCACATCCTCGGCTGCAGGACGCACAGACACAGAAACCGCCTGGCTTTGTTGTTGCTTTAATTTGTTGCGAATTTGTTGTGAATTTGTAGTAATTCGAAATGGAGTTTGCTAAATCAGTTTAAGCGTTGTTATTGCCAAAAACATGATTGCTTTGCTGCTTGTTGCCAAATTCTATCGAATCAGGAGAAAATGAAGCGAATTTCTTATAATCATTTTGGCATAAAATAAGCATCCAGAGTGGCTGTTGTTTTATTGCGAAGTTCCTTAAAATGAATTCTCACAAAATGAATTCGCATAAAACATTGGATATGTGTTTAAATTATTATTATTCAAGTGAACGTTTTTAAAGTAAATTTTATTGAAATGAATTCTGTTGAAATTCTGTACAAGAATTTTAAATAATGGTTTAGAAATACGATATAATATTTTATATCTTAAGATTTAAGGTTTTCTTAGATGCAGTTTTATTCAATATATTGTAGAATACTAATATTTAACTTAATATAGTATTTAATTTTTTATATACACTAAACGAAAATCAGTTTCTTAAAGTGAAGAAAAATTCCTACATTTTTTACTTTAAATTAATCCTTCTACAAGAATGTATAATATTTTAGATTTAGTGTTTGTGTTGAGACTATAAACACAAAACTGCAAAAATATTTACACACTGACAGACTGACAACAGAAGAAGCATCGTATTTAAATACGTAATTAAATATGTAAATAAATTCAACAACAAGATGAATGAATGAATGAATAAAGTTCTCACCTATCGTTTAATAGATTGATGTCATTAATTAAAGTGTTGTCTAGTAATTGAACGAAAATATTTCTATATACAAATGAATTGTGTATGTCTGTGTGCAAAGTGTGATTTGTGTGTGTTTGTGTTAAGAGTGAAGAGCGGCGGAGAATCAATAAATTCAAACATAAGCAAAAGGATACGAAATTCAAGGAATTAATTTCATTCATTCACTGAGTAAATACAACGATGACCGAATTCATGTTGAGAACAACAACAGCAGCCTTCACAAATGTACACTCCTTCATATTTAGCCATGGGCACATTTTCGCACATTTTAAAGAGCCCCTCAGAATTCAAACACTGTAAAAAGAATGAACAACAAATCGTTTCTTCTGCTCCTGTAAATCTTTTGTTCCTTCGATTGTATTTCTTTGCTTTTGTCTTTTGTGTATATAAGAATGGGACTGGAGAAACAAGCCATTAGTTTAGCATCTGAGATTTAAGAGTCGGAGCATCTGAGCGCCTGAGAGCGTCCTTCGTCCTTCGTTCATCGCCCGTCGTCCGACGTCAGCAGAAACATTCTTCATGACTCCCTGATGAATTGCGATGTTCTGCTGTGAATGATAGGGGTTGCTTATGTGTGTCTGTGTGCTTATTGCCTTTTGTTTTGACCACTCCCCCACCTCCTCATTTCATCCCCGGTGTTACTAATAATAATAATAATAATATTGTTGATGATGATTTACTACATCGAAGAATGTTTGTTTGGGAGAAGAAGTGAGAATGTTTCGAATTTCGGGATTGTTGTGTGTGTGTGAGTGTGCATACGTTTGGGATTTCAGAAGCGAGATGGATCAAGGATTCTTGCTAGTTGCGTTGTTGTGGTTTCAAGCTTTAAATACAATATATAATGTCTTTAATAATCGACGTTACGATGTTCAAGTTTACCGATTCAGTTGTTTTCAGGTTTTTAGGGTATACCACTTTAAATTAAAAACTATATTTATTTTAAATATCATCAATTATAACACTAAAAGACAATATATAAAATATATTTTCTTACAATTAAAGAAACAAAGCAAATGGTGCGGTTCTGCATGACGTATGATAAACTTTAAATGAATACTTTAAAAACTATGAAAACGCAAAATATTCTTTAACAAAGAAACCAAAACTACAACAAATTGCAACAAATTGGAAGCTCTTTACATGTAAATAAACATTAAATAACAATTTAGTGAATTTAATCAAATTTTAGTCTCTCAAACAGACAAGAAACACTTCAAACACTCTTGTCTCAAACTTATTTGAATAAATCAACAAAAACAACTCAAAGTACATAGGAAAATCTTATCTTTTGCTTCAGATAAATCATGAAATCGTTGTGTAGTTTTACAGACCACACTCAAAGCTGTAACATCGAAAAAGACATGTAAAATATATCGAAACGACATCCTTCTATAATTAATTCAATACTAAACTGTACAAAAAACTGTTATACTTCATGGTAAATCATAGTAACAGAGACAACACCTGGTAAAAAAAAAATGACTGCCGACTCCATTTTTTAGTCTTTCCGCCTCTGCTAATCTTAACACTTTGTGACACTTGAGTGACACTGAAAAATTATTCGACTTTAGGTGTCAAATTAGTGACAGCAACAACTACAAAAATCAAAACGGCTATAAAAATAATCATAACAACAGCAACAGCAAAGACAATAAAAATAAAACACTAAAAAATATTAAGAACAGAAACAACAATAAAAACAACATAATAGTTTTAATTTAATCCAAATACGGATTCATGTAATAATTTATAAAATTTCACGCCCACCACTGACACCCCTCCCCGCCCCCACCCCCCACTGCCGCCTTCTGTTCATAAACTGCTTTAATTTGATCAATCAACAAACATTTTATGATGTTTAATTGTTTTGTTCGAATGTGATTTAAGAGCTTCTACTCGTGTGATACAAAAACATGGAACACCAACACCAACAACAACAACAACAACAACAACAACAATAACGACAGTGACAACAACATAAGTTAGAACAACAACAACAGCAACAACAATGGCAACAATTAGCATAGAGCACGCGTGGCTCGCACCTTTTTGTTGAAAACTTTTTGTTTGAACATCGTCTAATATAGTGTGCAATGTGCTCTAAGATAAACATGCAGCGACAGACAGGAACAGACACACACACACACAAACACTCGACGGCACACTCTCACAACACGGAAACCAAAGCAACACAAATACACGATATGCACCTGGGCTCGCTTATGCAAAGCTCTCTGTTTCGTAAAAAGCAGGAGCGTTTTTTATAGTCTTTTATAATTCAATTCATAAAAAATTCAATTCAAAAATAAAAGATTTCAAATAAATACAAAAAAATAAAGTAATAATATTCCTCTCGATCTTTAAATAATAATAAAAAAGTTAAAATTTATTTGGTTGTTTATGAAGTACATATTTAGAAGTAAAACATTTTATTTCAATTTCGAATTTAATCAACAGTATATTTAGAAACATAATCTTAATGTTTCAAAGGTATTACTTACTTTAAACTAAACTAACTACTATACTAGAACTATTAAATTTCTATAAAAGTTCGTAATTTCAGCGAATTTGAATGTGAAAAAAAAACTCGAAAATGTTACCAAAGAATTTGAATAGATGCCCATCATGACGATAGACGCAATGTTGCTCAACATGACTCTGGCAAACGAACACATGATGACTGCAAGATGTATGCGAGACTTCTTCTATACGCACATATACATATATTCTTCACATTCTCTCTTATTTTCTTTATCAATCATATTTAAAAGAATTCGTTTTCTTCAAGAAATACACTTTAAATTATTTAGATTCATAATTTTATTATTAATATTTATTTATTTGTATAAATATTAATTTCGTAAATATTTTAAGTGTCATTTTAGTTAAGTTGTAATTAAGAAATAACTTTTAAAGGCTTTAAATATATCTTATTTTTTATTTTATTATAAATTTATGATCCTTTGACTTCAACTCGCAGATTTGGCATAGAAAATTTGTTTCCATTCTTTAACCGCCCCTGACTTTGGCGCTTCGTGGGCGCTCGCGTAGACAGACGCATGTGTTCCGGGGCGACGCTTAGCTTCATGATTTTAATCGCAGAATTTATGTCCGCAAAAAACAAGCGTGGTTTTGTGTTTGTTTGTTTTTTCTTTCTGCCAGCTTCCAGTCAGGTTTTCGTGCAACCTTTTTGCAGACCGACCGAGCGAAAAATGTTGCTGATTCATTTGCGTTCAAATCCCACACCGAATACGTGTTTCATGGTATAAATATAAGAGTGTATAAGTATCTACATGCATGTGTTTGTGTTTTATGTCGCTGTATGGTTTTGTGTTCGTTTATTTGGCATAATAAATTCATTAATAATTTTCTTGCTTTCCTTGTTACAACCACAAAAAGACATACGAACGCTGCACCGTTGCAACGATCTGGCTGCCTCCTCTGTTTGGTCGGTCCACCGCTTTGGGCATTTCGGCCACATTTCGTTTGTGCCCACCTCAGTTGGCAAAAACAGGGACAGTGGCAAAAACGAGTGACGCCGGCGACAGACAAACAAACAGCAAACAATTGAAATCGAATTGAATTGAATGCAAGAAGACAGACGGCAGGCGGGTGGATCGTCCATATTGATACCATTTTGGACGGTGGGAGAGGGAGTGGAGTAGTCATTCAAATTGGGTCTAAGTTGGGGTGGAGGAGCAGCAAAAAATTGGTAGCAATATGAGTCCAAAGTCTCGTAGGTTTTGATTTATCGCTTGCGAAATTAAGTTGCAAATTGCAATGAATTACTAGAGATATAAATCAACGGAAGAGGGGAGGGTGAAGGGTGAAAAGCTAGGAGAGAGCGAGAGGTACCAGATTCTTCTCTCTCTTCTTTGAGTTTTTAAGGATTATCAAATAATAGAATATCATAACTAATAGAATATTATAACTAAATACAAAGCCACATCTCATCAGATTTATTTTTTATCTCTTTTCTTCCTCCATCTCTCTCTCTCTCTCTCTCGCTTAGGTAAACGCTGGCAGTCTAGCTGAAAAGGCTGGTCTTCTTCCCGGCGATTCGGTGATCCAAATCAACGACGTGGACGTCTACAATCTGCGTCACAAGGAAGCACAGGATGTGGTCGTGCGATCTGGCAACAACTTCGTACTAACAGTTCAAAGGTAACACCCACTAATATGGCCCAAAATACAGTTTTACGTCTGCCTTGAATATTTGCAGGGGTGGCTCAACCTGGCGCCCTCAAGTGACCCCAACCGGTCATTTGCCTCAACCCAACCAAAAATCATCTTATCTACAAACAGTGACGAAAACCTCTCTGGCTCATAAACCACAGGAGGTTCATCATATCGGCTGTGGTTACAACAACGCCGCGCGTCCATTTGTAAGTTTCCAAAAAAAAAAAACCAACAGCCACAAGAAGAAGAAGAATTTATTTAGTTTAACAAGAAGTTGTTAATTTTTACAATCTAAGTTTTGATGATCTCTTTAAAAATGAAATTTGTTTTAGTAATGGTCATTTGTTTTAGTAAAGTCATCATTACAAAATGATGATGATGATGGCGATAAATAACGGTCACTTATGATGAGTAATGATGGGCATATAAAGCTTTCCTTTTTGATCCTTTGCTTTCTCTGTCCCAGGAGTTTACAAAAAAAGGTCAAACTTTAAGGTTACTTCTATCCGCAAATGCTTCGGATACAGAAACCTCGACTGACAGGCTGACAGACTGAGCTGTGAAGAGTTTCAGACAGGGGTTACTCAAGGATATGGTGAAAAGGGTTCTCTGATGAGCTTTAAACATGGCAGATACTTATTCCCTTTGCTACGAAATAAAATAGAACCGAACGATGAAGATTATATTGATTAACTTGACTCCGAATAGAGTAGAACAATCTTAATATAAGCTTATTCTGGTTTAAACATAACATGTTTTCAGTCCTTTAAATATTCAAAGAAAGAAAGAAATAACTTTAAGCTTTTCGTCTTTAATACTCGTATTAGTTAAAAATCACCCATGAAAAGTACCCTCAATTAATCTGTACTTCAAATCTAGCATTTCATTGTTTATTTTTATTTTTCTATGCAATCATTCAAGTTTTAATAATTTCAATTTTCTTTTGAATACGAAGAAAACTTATCTTTTAAAATCTATCGATACGAATTCACTTAAAAAAGATTGTATTGCCAACTTAAGGAAAAGCAAAAAATGCAGAGCAAAGAATGTTCTTTGAATCCACAACTTCTTCGAGAAGATTAAAACATTAAAATTCATAAATTTTTAATTGTTTCTTGTAAGTGAAACAAGTTGCTAGTTCTTAGGTCCACAAGGATTAAAGCAGAACTTTTGTCAGCTGTATCTCATTAAGCAAACAAAACTTTTAATGAGCTCGTTAAAGGAATTCTTAACAATCTTCATTTAATTTTATATTAATTTTTATTTTCTTCTTCTTCTTGTTAATTTTTAAAAACACAGCTCCATATACGAGAATAGGGTAGATGTTCCTTTTGTTGTTGAATGTTGCTTCTTTTTCACATTGTTTTTTCTTTGTTTTGCTTTTTTTCTCATTTTATTCCCTTCTTTAGGCCAACGGAGGCGATGGCAGCGTCAAGAGTATTGTCAACAAACAGTACAACACCCCAGTTGGCATCTATAGCGATGAATCGATTGCGGAAACACTCTCGGCTCAGGCGGAAGTTTTGGCTGGCGGTGTCCTTGGGTAAGTGGATGATGTGGAAATGGAACTGAAAAATGCACAACACTCAGAAACTCCATAAACTCTAGGAAATACTCTGGTTCCTCGTTTAATTCTCCCTCAGATTCTTCTAGTATCACATTCGTTTGTTGTGTCCTTGTTGCTTTGTGGATGTTGATTGTCTGTTGTACTTTCTTTGGCATGACTTTCATTTGAGCATCTCCCAAACTTATCACCAGAAAGTGACAGAGAGAGAGAGAGAGATAGAAAAGAGACGCATTGAGTGTGAGAGTGAGAAGAAAACCTCTCGAAAAACCAAGAACATTAAAGTGCAATTTTGTAAATGATACCAAAAGCAGGAAAAACCAAACACTTTGCCTGAGCTGCCCATATTTATGCTTGTTTATTTTTATTACTTGTGGGAGAATGTTTCTCTTTTTGTTTATGTGTATCTGTATGTGTGTGTGTGTTTTCTGCTGTTATTGCTGTATATGTGTGTCTGGGTTGTTTGTTCTTAAAACACTCCACTGAACCAGTCAAGTTAAGTGTTTTACAAGTTTCGAAGCAACTACACTTTCTTCTTAATTTCTTGAGGGAATTCATTATTTTTGTTGTTGTTGCTGTTGTTGGTGCTGCTTCCGGTTCGCCTTTTACCCCCCTGAGGCTTTCTTCTTCTTGTTCATCACTTGTTTTCGCCTCATTTTGTTGTTATTTTTGTTTAACCCAGAAACCAACTTCTTACGGAAGGATCAAATTTAAAAGTAGGTTTGAATGCTTGAAATACGTTCGAAGTATTCATTGGGTTTCTTCTTAAAAACTCTGTGTGGTGCGGAACAGAAGAAAAAGAAGAAGAGGATGCAGAAGAAGAGGAAGAGGAAGGAGCAGAAGTAAAACAACTCAACCAGCTCATTGAAACAATATTCTGATTACTCGTACATAGATTCATAGCAATTTCTCATAATTGCTTTCTGTTCAGAGTTCGACAGAGTGTTATACATACAATTAATAGCAAAAGAAAGAGAGAGAGAGATAGAGAATTAAACGAAGATTGAAGTAGATAACGAAAGTTAGCAAGATTTATTATTGTTGTTTATTTAATCCCTTTGAGTCTCTTCTAAAAGATCGAAAGGCGTAAAAAACTAATTCTATTTAATTTTTCTAATTTTCTTCTACTTTTCATTTACGTGAAGTTAGTTTAAAGTACTTAATCACGGATAAATATTTTTTCTTCTACATTCGTCGAGTTTATCGCCTTGCAACAACAAATTTTTACCAAAATCGATGGAAAATCGAACATTAAAAAAATCGCACACGTTTTTGATTGGTTTTGAGTCAGCCTGTTAAGTGTTCTTTCATTTCGGCCTTTGATGTTCTGGTTCAGGTTGAAACTAAATTAATGCAACATTGAATACCTTTCGAAAAATTTATTGAGCATACTTTAGGGCGAAAACTTATTTTTCTGCAATTTAATTCACAGTAGCAATAAAAAGTATGCTTTAAATATTTGAAGAAAGTGCAAAGAAAATGCAATAAAAATAGCACAGCCAACAAGTATGCAACATGATTACATATTAAAAGACTTGTATATCAATAACAATTTTTTTATATTTTCGATTTGTTTTGCTTCTTCTTTTCAGTGTCAATTTTAAGAAGAACGAGAAGGAATACCAAGCTGAGAAGTCTGAGGTCTTGAAATTCCTGCGCGAGGAGGAAACCGGTGAACATACACCAGGTAATAAAGCGCATTATTTAGCCTTAGCGCACATACTTTTTCTGGTGAACGACGGCAGGAATTTTTTAGAAATCGATGCGATGATGCAAGATTGAAGGAAATCAGATGACAGAGATCGCTTCTCATTGAATTATATTAAAAGTAGTTTATAAAAAAAGTCGATCGATTCAATGATCGATGATATTTTTGAGCATTGAGTTGATTTTTGAATTTTTGCCAAATGCTGGCAAATTCGTTATTTTTTTTGGGGGGTCCGTTTAAAATCTGGTATCGATTTTTTTAAAAACTCACCAAAGAGACCTTGAAAATAAATAGACGCTTATTTAAATAGATTTCTAAAGATTTTAAAAATAAAAGCATTCAAAATTAAAACTAAACGAACTAAACGAAAGAGCTGAAAATAATACAGTGCAACATGTTAGTGTAGGAAGATAGAAGACGTTTACTGTCATTATTCGTAGGAACATTTGCAAGAAAAACATATCATGAATTATAAACGAATGAAATAACACACGATAAATACTTCAGAGATCACGGCTTTACTCACCGTGACCTCATCCTCAATTATTTACGAAATACTTCGAGTAGAAACTCAGAGCAGTCAGGTTCTGAGTGTAGAATTGTTCTTAACACAACCTTTGACCTTATATCTTGTATCTTGTATCTTATTTATACATATAAACCATGATACGTAATGAGAGAACACTTCTTCGATTATAGTCACTTTCATTATAGAATTCAAGGAACTTTTTTCCCTGAATGTTTACACACACACACATTCTAACTTAATGTTTCTCCCACTCTCTTCCTCTCTCCCTCTCTCGCCGTTTGTTCAATGTTTTAACTCGTTCTTAAATGTTCAAATATTGTTTGAAAAAATTGCTCGTTGTTGTCACAAAAATCACGGAAACACTTGAAATGCAACAATAACAACAACAACAACTGTGATTACATTATCACAGCATTCAATAATCATCAACAACACCATCATGAACCACAAAAACAACAACAACAACAACATCAGTATCAGCCACACCATCAACAACAACAGCAACAACAATACCAACCACCTCAGCAACAACATCAATCAGCTACCAGACACGTCAGTGCCCCGGTTAATACACCGAAACCCTCAAATTCTGGTGGATTGCCAACCGGTCAAAACGTTTGCAATGAATGCGAGCGCCTCATTACGTAAGTTAATCTAATAAACAACAACAACAACACCAACAACATCATCATAACCTACATTAAAACCACCAAACTAACCAGCAGCCAATCAATCATTTAATCAGTTACTTCATTCTTGTCATTAACACTACTAATATTGTAAGTAGTAGAAATGGTTTGAGGCTAGACTAAGTTCTAAATATAGAAGTGGAGGTTCGCGTCGTAGCTACGTAAATACAAGTAGATAAGGATACCAAGGTAACAGATACCAATACAGAAGATGTTATTAAAAGACTTCTTGTTTTAAATTCATTGAATTTAAATTATAATTAAATGCAAATTATAAATGAAAACAAATAAATAAATAAATAAATATTTATCTCATAATAACAACAACCACAATACAACAACAACAAAAGAGCCACACAGTCCCGCCAATTTTTACTGGTCTCGAAGTCATGCAATCGGCGGAAATGAAACAGCTCATCGTCGTACACCGCAGACGCCGGACGACCGCATCAGTACGCGTTTGCAGCAGAATACGTTGGCGCCCAACGCTGCACACCGGCCCAGTTTGCCAGCGGACGCCCCCCCAAAAGCGGCCCCTGCGACGACGGCGGCAACAAAAGCTGAAGCAATCGATCCACGCGTTATCGTTATGCCCGTGTGTCCGGCTCTCCAGGGACCGGAATACAAGGCGGAAATGGAAGCGGCTTCGGCGGCGTTGGCGTCCGACGAGGGTCCAAGGCCCCTGTCCGCAAGTGGACATCCGCAGTGTCAGATGTGCGGTGTTGGAATTGTGTAAGGATGTGTTCAAAACTGTGTGTGTGTGTGTGTGTGTGTTCGTATGTGTGTATGTAAAGGTTTGTATATGCTCGAAAAAGTGTATAATTTAACATGAACGTGTATAATTTAACATACAAAAAACACGTGTAAATTAAATAACAATTTTTACAACTCGTGTAAAATTAATGCCACTGATGCATCTTTTTTTGGTGTTTTTAAATATTCTCAATAAACTACATACATATGTATGTATAAATAAATTAGTAAATGAAATATATGCATGTCTCCACTCGTACTGCAATCATTTAATCAGTCAATCAATCCATTCATCAATAACTAATCCTTAGCATTAAAACAATATTCATAATTAATACACTATATATAATCGATATACACATATTATATGTTAATTTCTCATATCTTTCTCTCTCTTTCCGGTCCCTTTCTCACTCTTCCTACCTTCTAGTGGAGTCTTTGTGCGTATCAAGGACAAGAACCTTCACGTAGAGTGCTTCAAGTGCGCCACTTGTGGCACCTCCTTGAAGAACCAAGGCTACTATAATTTCAACAACAAGCTTTATTGCGACATCCATGCAAAGTTGGCTGCCTTGCAGAACCCTCCCAGCGGTACCGAGGGTTATGTACCAGTACCAATCAAACCGTAAGTAAAACATTTAATATATACATAAAAATATGTACAAATAAATAGACAGATACATATACTCGTACTTTATACGAATCTATATAAGATAGACACAGATTATATAACAGATATCAAAGAGATGCCATTGAAAAACAGATATATGTACATACAATTATGTTGTAAATAGAAAAACTTTGTTTTGTTAACTTTTCTATCATATAATTCATATATTTCGAGATTCTGTGTTTAGCCTTAGCTACAATACAATACAATATATGTTCATACTTATTACAATATTATATGTTTATAATATTCTTCTCTCTGAATGCAAAGGTTCATTGTATTATTCCCAATTGAATATAAGAATTTATATATAAATTATATATACTTATATTATATAAGCAGTATAAAGATACCTTTCATGAAATCTGCTAAAAAAATCTCCACACCAATCTAAAGGAACCTCTACTGATCACAATTGGTTTGCTTAAATTGATTAAATCATGATTTGGAAATGTTGTCCAGTACAAATGGGATAAATTGAATACTGGTGGCCACAGTGTTTCTCCCATGATAGACGATAAGATTTTCCACTGCTTCACGATTGTTTTCTGGTCTCGACTCAACTTCCATCTGTTGACACTTAACCCTTGACACTTGACTGTGTAGTGTTGACCACCTGCCCCCTGAAATAGTTCCGTATTCTTTCTCCCTCACCTCCTTCCTCTCTCACCCTCTCACATTGTATCTTTCCCGCTCTAGATATGTATGTATATGTACATATTGTATATTACCATCACTTTAAACTTTGGTATCTCTTTACCAATCTCTTACTCTCTTCAGTTTCATTGACCCTCTCTTCTCCATCTCCCTCTGGCAACCATACTCTCTCACTCTCTGTCTCTCACTCTTTGTCTGTTCTGCTATATTCTACGCTTTATAGTGGATTCCCCTCGTCGTGTCATCTCATATCAACTGCTGTCAGTATCAGGTTCCATTTTTGCACAAAATATTTTAAAAAATATCAAAAAAAGATGGTGTTACCACCATCAAATATTGTCACAAAATATTGCTATGAAACGTGTTGCAAATCGATCAATTAACCAACCTGACATTTTTCGTGTCAGTTTCGTTGTCTTTGAGTTTTGCTTATGAACGCTTTATTGAATGTTTCCAGAAAAGTGAATTCAGAGGTGTCAATTAAATTTTAAAAAAATACTTTTAAAAGGAGAAACAAAAAAAGAGGAGCGGTAAATGAAGTAAAGCAAGAGAAGGGAGAGTTGAATGTTATGTTTGCCAAGAAACGTTTAAAGATTACGAAAGGAAAAATTATCTGATTTTGATTTCTATAAGCTACGAGATCAAGCAATTTTAAACTACTTACAATAAAATTCAATTTTTAATTATATAATCTTATATTATTATAAGTTTTGGTATTAATTTTAATAATAACTGAATTAAAAAAACGGATTTTAATTAAATGTAATTTATTCCTGATTTTATTTAATACCTTTATTGTTAATAATGTTATATGCTTTTTTGCAATCATATTTTTTAATATAATTCATCATACTTTTAGCAACACCAAACTGAGTGCCAACACCATTTCATCGGCTTTGAATGCATACGGTTATCCTAACGGCGTTGCCAACGGTGGTGGCTCAGCTCCAGCAACGGTAAGTAATAAAAGCGAACACGCACCTTCACTAAGAATAGAAAAAAGTAATAAAAACGATGTTTAAGTTATACTAACACATGAAAGAAGTACTCAAAGTACTATTATACACACACACACACACATATGCGTGCTATTTAATGAATAAATTACATTATGAATTAAAGCGATGCGTAAACGATATACAGAGCTTCTCATTTCATACTATTAGAACATAATACATTATATTTTAATTTTAAAAATTTGTTAAAGTTTTTTTTTTTGCGATTTATGGTTTTTTATTTAATAATTACCAAAAATTTGATAAAACTTAATATAGATGGTAATAAATTCTTAATAAAATCATCTGAATCGATAATAATTGTTAATGATGATGATATTAATAATAAAATTAAAAATTAATAATAATATAATAAATAAAAATGAATAAAAAAATAGATGAAGAATTTTGCAGCAAAAAGAATGTAATTTAAATTAAGTTCTATTAATTTTATGGATAATCAATGCAAAATTTATTTAAACTCAGTCTTTTTTTTGTAATGTTTATCATCTATTTTATTACGTGAATATTCAGTGCCATAAATATTGCGTTTTTTTTGGAATATTTAAAAAAATTATCACTCAAAAAAGTCATAAACTTTTTTATAAGCAGCACTTTTTTTTTTCTTTTACATTTTTATCAACACACACACCGTAAACATGGTTTGTGTGTGTATGTGTGTCTCTCTGTGTGTGTGTGTGTCTGTGTTATTTTCGTTCTCGATGTCGCACTTGTTTGTTTGTTTTTTTTTGCATTTTCACAAGTTTCATGTTTTATATATTTGTTGTATTTGTTTCTTTGCTTCCGAAACATTATTTATACAATTAATAAATTTTAATTTATATCTGCATATAAACAAGTATTTATTTTTAATAGTTTAATGATTAATTACCTTACTTTTAAAGTGTGTTGAATTTTTTAACGATTTCTTTGTTGTTGTCTTGTTTCAAACACCTGATATTTTTATTTATATATTTAATTAAATTATTAAACTATGGAAAGTGCATTCAGTTTAGATGAAAAGATTTCTGCTTCTACAGAAAAATTGAATCATTCGAAACCGTATCGATACTTTATTTTAATCACCGATTAACGAATAGATATAGAATCACCGATATAGAAATCTTTGAAGGGATTTTTTAAAGACATTTCAAATAATATCTCCGGTTACTATACACCACACATGGGCTAAAAATATCCCAGATCCAAGAAAAATCAACAATTAGCAAGTAAAAAAGAAAAGCAGAAGCACTAAAAAACGAATCACTTCTGGCACCGGCGAAGATGGTCTTTATTTAGAATAACTTAAAAAAACTCATTGAGCAAAAATTTGCAAAACCAAAAAATAGATAAAAAAGCAGTATTCAAAATAATAGAAAAAAAACAACGGCAACGAAACGTTGAGTTGACGTCGGATGTTGCAGCTGCTTCGAAAGGTGTTTTTTAACAGAACGACAGAGAGACAAACGAACAGACAGACGGACAGACGGACAGACAGATAGACACACAGAGTCTAAGTGACTTCATACATGTCACTCGTTCGTTCCTTCTGTAAATCTGAAGAGTCGCCTTTGCAGCTGCAATGAGCACTTAACTCACTCGCACGTACGTAGTTCATTACGAGGCCCTCATTTCCCCACCCTCCCTCCCGGGCTCCGTCCTCTGATCTGATTAGAAACACGAAAATAAAAAGTAAAAAATACCAAATAAAAGAAGAAGAACACCGAGCAACGCTCCACTGACTGCATTTCTGCCGATCTGATCTGGTCGAATTCTTTCTTTGGTCTTCACTTACTTTAGTTTGCGTTCAAGCGTCGTGTTCGGATGGTGTCCGTCTCTAACGGAGGCTAAAGCGATTTCGTATACGTTTGAAGAGTTTTATAATATAATAGTTACAAAGAAAAAGTGTTGAACAAAAGTTAAAAATTAGAAAAAAAGAAGAAAAATAAACAACTTATCACAAGCAAACGATTTCTGGATCTACTCTAAACGAATAATAATAATAATAATTTCACTTGATTATTGTCACTTGATTTTTTGTCATTTGATTTTTTGTCAATTGATTTCCTGTCCCTCGATTTTGTAAGAGGCACTTTTTTACATACATCCTTATATAATCACATCACCATCACATACTCACCTCGCTTCGAATGATATCATTGCACCGAGATTTATTGGAATACTCTTTGGGGAATGAGAAGGAGAAAGAAGAGAGGATAAGGACAAAGGATAGAGAATCGTACTTTTGGATCGATATTTACAGACTCATTTCAAGGAGTTTTTTTTTTCGTTATTTTTTTGTATTCTAATTAAATTCTATTATTTTTAGAGAGTGTTATTTGCATGACCTTGACCTATTAGTTAACACTTCCTGTCATACACTCGTACTCTTTGCCAGAAGTTGATAACAACCATCATTCAAGGGATTTTGTTTTTATAGTTCCAAATAATCATCACTCAACATCATCGTCATTCATTATTTCTTTCGGAATTCCTTTTAATTCGTGTCAGTTTGATCCTTAAAAATAGAGTTTCGTAAGGAAATATTCTGACTTAATTTAGAGGACGATGTATGGTGTACCAATCTATTGATTATTTAAAATTAAAATAAATGAGGTGAAGATAGATAAAGACAGACAGAAGGATCTAGAGGCACAGAGAGAGAGGGAAAGAGTGAGACAGAGAGATAAACTATTAATTAAACCCATTTCAGGCCCATTTAAGGATAAGTTAAGGTCAATTTAAGGTTCATTTAGATATGATTCAAGGTTCAGTGAAGATCTAATTAATGCCCATTAAGGGTCTACTTAATGCCAATTGAAGATGTATTTAAGATCCATTTTAGTAGTATTTGATAGATTAAAGAATGCTTCATATAAAAGTTTTCTTTATGTAGAATTTTTAGATGATGAACCGGCCAAAAACAAGATTAAAATTAAACAGAATTTCTTACTTCTCTACGATTAATTAAAATAAAGAAGAACGAAAGGCTAAAATTCAACACACTTTATTTTTAAGTACACTTATTTTTAAATTTTCGTTTAACTCTTTTTTCACGCTTAACATGTTTCTGTCTGTGGCTCGTTTTTTGTTGCCAAATCAATGCTTCTCGCTCTTGCTTTTAACCGAAAAAAACACCGTCGAACAACTGATTTTGCACTCAAACTCAGACCGAGGAAGTCGGGGACCTTCCCTTGCCTCCGCCGCCCTCGCCCACGCAACTGCAACAGTTTCAATGTGACAATCAGCCATACTACAGCAACAACAACAACAGCAACAGTACCCATAATACGAATAACCAAAATAATCACACTCGCACACACAGCAGCCTCTCATCGCAATCGAACAGCTCATCGACATGCTCTTCAATGTCACCCGTTCCGTCGTCCCAAACGAACTCAAATGTGAACAACAACAACAACAGCGTCGTTAGCGGCAGCGGCGCTGGTGGTGGGGGCGCCATTGAGATCGCGTTTACTAACATCAACAACAGTAACGAGAACAACAGCATCCATAATGCGGTTTCGAATGCGGCCTCGTTGGATCGTTTCTCAACCTCGTCGCCGTCGCATTCACGCCAAACGTCGTCCTTCTCGCCGTCGTTCAGTGCGGCGGGTGGTGGGGGTGCTCTGGTGCCGCCACCGCCACCACCACCTCCGTTCATGCCGCTCGAAGCGGAGACCACGCTGCTGTTCCATACTAGCAACATCGGCACCAACAAGAACAGCACGAAAATGATGCAGCAACATGTGGCTTCAATGGCAGCACGTGTGCAACCGCAGCAGCAAAATGAAAACGATATGAATACACAGAATAAAAGTGCACTTGCAACAGGTACGGGGACAATAGCAACAGCAGCAGCAACAACAACAGCAGCAGCAGCAGCAACAAACAACGTCTATAATAAATTCCTTAAAGAGTATTCCAATAAATTGGGGACACAACATGTAAACACCATCAGCTACCCTAATAACAGTAACACTAACAACAACAGCACTAACAATAACATCATTAATAACATAAACAACAACAACAACAACAACACTACCACATTCAGCAATCCAACGCTGAACAGTATCTACAACAACAATAACAGCAGCACCTCTCACAACAATCGTAAAATCGCCAACGGTACAGCGAAACCATTTGCTCCAATCCAAGCATCCTCCGCATCAAATGTTGCTGCCGCCTCGGCAACACTTGCTAATCAATTCAAATTTAACCCTTGTCAGGTTGTTAATCCAACAGTAACAACAACAGCCCCAGCAACTGAAGCAGTAGCTGAGACGCCATCAACATCCAACGCGTTACTCGACAATCAAGTCGATAAGAAACCCAGCAACAAGATGCTCGCCGATCAGCCGTCGATTTGCCCCGCCGCGAACGCAGCTCAGTCCGCCGGTGATCAGCCCTTCGAGTACGTCACCCTGACTGGGAATGTGATCCGCAGCGTGGTGCCACCTGGTAAGGGTGTCTCTACCAGTTACAAGGTATGTCGCTAGCCAGCCAAGCAGCCGCCAACAAACAACGCCAAATACGTCAGCAGCATGCACTAAAGCAATACTTGTTACTTCGTATCTTTTGTGTTTGTTTGGTTTTTTAAATACAATTTTTTGTTTTTTGTTAAACTCTAATGAACTTAATTAAAGAGAAGATATTTTTAAACACAGCACAATTTAATAAAACGAGTATATATTTAAATAATGTACATTTATTAAATGTATACTTGTATTGCACAACATGAAAATATTTCTAAAGATTCTCAAGCAGAGAAGAAATTCAATGCGAAAGTTTATAAACTTTCAAAAAACAAATGCCTCTAAAATCATGAAAGGAATTGCAATTTAGTTTTCATTTAAAATACAAACAAATAATCATAAAATTCCACCGAAAGTATTCATATTAAAAGAAAAAAGAATTTCTTCTCTACGAAATCCGCTCACAGAAATATTTCTAGAATTTTTCTTCACTTAAGAAAATCACAGAAATACACGATAATCAAATGGAGTTGATATCATTTTATTGTGCTTTTTCTCTTGCCTCATTCAAGGTAAACCAAGGTTATGCTCGCCCATTCGGCTCCACAGCATCGCCAGTTGCTCCATCCAAGTCGCCGGTGGCTTATCCACCACAACAACAACCGTGGGGACAACAACAACAGCAAGCAGCCAAGCCTGCTGTTAACCCGTATGCAACATTGCCACGCAGCAACGTTGGTCAACAACAAGGTAAGGATGATGACGATTGTTATTGTAATTATTCAGATGACGAATGCTATTCAGATGATGAATGGGTCTAAGATTAAAATAATTCTACTCTCATAACAAAATAACGTAAGAAAGGAAATGGAAATAAAGTAAACAAATGGTTGTTATTTTGTTATTAAAAAAGGAATTTCTGAACAGTTTCTTTAAGAAAAGAGATTATTTAGAATTAAAGGGAAATTTAGAAGTACGCAAAATTGAATTATAACCTTGTAAATACTACTTTATTGTAATTTGTAAAAATAAATTCTTCAAACACACACAACTTTTTAGATGTAAGCGCTTAACTCCTGCTAATCAAACAAAAGCAGCTTCTACTAAGTTTTATCAATAAGCTAGACAAATTTATTATTCATGCCTCCTCAAACCACCCGCCCCCACCCTCCGATTCGCCGATTTCCATCACAGAAAAAGAATAGACTTCAACCATTTGATTTAATCAATTCGAAGCAAAGCTTTTTAATAGAAACGCTAACCATTTAACAAAGGAAAAAAAGGAATAGTAATAATAATTATTGCTATAACTAAAAGGAGTAAACTATTATTATTATTATTATTATTAATTTAGTTTAAATCTCAGAAAAATATACCCCCCCCCCTGAAAAAAAAAAGAAATATCCTCATAAATACAACAAGAACAAACATAACAGTAACTATCATAAACTATCACTGTACAGGTCGCAATGTACAGCACGTGTACAGCAATTACAACAACAGCTACAACAAAAACTACTCAACACTAATCCGAAAGCCCTCCGCAATCGTCGGACCCCACAAATACTCCACCATGCCTTCTTACAAAAGTCCAAGTAACAAAGTCAGCTTCTACAACAACCAAGGTAAAAAAAGCATTACAGAGGAAGTGTCATTACGTCACATCTTGAAATGTAGCGCTGCTCAATGTGATAAAATCTTATCAAGGTTTCTGCTTTTGATTAAAAACGCTTTAGCATCATTCGAATTCATTAAAAGTTGATTAAGAAAGATGCTTTCAAATCATTCGTTGAAAATGTAGCCTCAGTTGCCACATCACTTGAAGTTCTAAAATCTTTCTTATTGTGAGACACAGCATCAAAAGAGCACACATCTTGTCCCCAGACTTTCATCTCATAAGTAACCCTGATTATACCTGAGAATATTTAAGATAAATTAAATGGAAGGTAAATGAAATCACTCTCTCTTTCTCTCTCTCTATTTTTCTCTCTTTCTTCGAAGTGATTTAAATTTGATGGATTTATTAAAATTAATGAGTAAATGAATGAATTGAAAAGTTCAAACATCTGCAAAACAAACCTCATTCATTATAAATGTTGAAAATTCCTCAATTTATAATTTATGAAAAGTGTCACGCGCAAATATCTGTCATGAAAAAAGTTGCATGTGATTTTAGAAAAGAAACAGTGAAAAAATCAATGATTATAGAATACATTTATAAGAAATAGGAAATTATTTAAATTAAAATTTGCAAATATTAAAAGTTTCAATGTATTCATTAATGTATGCACCGATTTCATAATAAAATATACTATGAATTCATAACATTCATGAATTACAGTTGAAAAGAGTTTCTTTTGACGCATAGAAATATTAAGAAAGGATTCATATAATGAAATTGAAACAGCAAAAAGCGATGAAGAAAAATCATTAAATAAACTCGTTAATTACGAATTAATTCATTTATTATCAGGATTAACGATCAAATTTTAAAATAATTATATTACAGAATTTCATTAGTGTTTGAAATAATTTATTAGGCTTTCCTTTCATCTCTAAAGGAAAATGCATACTTATGATCGATTTTATCGCCATTCATTAGAAAAGTCTTATGCATGATGAATGTTATTAATCTAAAGAAAATGAAAAGCAATTAAATGTTTAAAGAATTTGACAAATTAGGGAAATCTTATGAAATTTCCATTAACTGACATTAAAAAACTGATTACTGAAGTCTTCAATTTAAATAAATTTATGAATAAAGAAATTAGTTAACTCAATTCTAAAGAATTATTATTAAACGCAAAGCCGATTTTAAACATAATTCTTTTTTCAACTTAAAATAATATCACTTATAAAATTGTGTATAAATATATATTTTGAGCTACATAATGGTCTATATTCATACATATACGTATGTATACAAACCTCCCTTTCATAAATTCATAAATATTTTATACAGTGAAGCATTTCGTGCTATCAACATGATATAAAAGATGTGTTTATTTCGCTTTACAAATAAACATAAATCATAACAGGATGTTTATACACCAGGTAGAATTATTGACAACACACACAGACACTTACTCTGGTCATGTTTCATGTATGTGTGTGTTACTGTATGTTTCCGTCATCCAAATAAAGGAAACCATCGTCCGTTGATTTTCAATATTGATTTATAAAATTTGTTCATTCCAACGAATGATCGAAAAGTGGATCACAGCGATGCACAAATAATTATCGTGTACAGACTACATGACAACAGATAGCATGGCAACTCCACTGACAACTTTACAGGCAACATGGACAACTCTATCTTGCATTATACAGTATCATCCCTATAAAAGCCCATGAATTTACCGACGTTTTTCAGTCATTAAATGGGTTCGTTTTTGTTTCTTTTTGTTTCTTTTTTTTGAAGCACTCTACTTTTTTCCTCATCTCTTTAATTATATTTCAATAACCTTAACGACTCTGGTTTGTTATGCAATATCTTCTTTTTTGTGTTGATAATAAATCAACTTATTTTTCGTATTCATTGTATTTTCAGTTGATGAACAATTATTTGCTTATCAATTAATTCAATTATATTCACACAGAGAGTAAAACACATCTACACGGACAGGTACAACCACAGCTTGAGCCCTTTAAGCCGAATTTAATTTCGACTACGTTAATGAGCCGAATACGGTAATGATTACAGTGTACCTCTCAGTGTGACATAAATTACAATATTTTTTAATACAAATTATTCTGACTATAGTTTGAATTCCTTATTAAACACCTTCTTGAACACATTCTTAATGTACGTACTTTCTCGACTCCCTTTTGAACTCTTCTTTGCATCCTTTCTCGAGAACTTCGGACACTTCTTGGATTTCTTCTTAAGCGCTTTCCTAAAGTTTTGCCCGAATTCTTCCTTAACCGAACTAACATTTTGCTCAACCTTCGTAAATCACAATTTTAATTTAATCTCTCTTCGATTTATCTATTTTTTTCTTCATTTGTTATTTGTTATATCTTCTACAAAGTATTTGGGAAGGAATCTCAAGTATTCGGCTATACATATTATTGCATTATATCAAATATATCGGAATATCTCTATATTGTTTCTGAAATGTCTAATATTTGTTATTTTCAATGAATTCCATTCATTCTGATTCTACTAATTAAATGCATTCAATTTCAATGCTGTTATTTAATCAAATAGTCCTACAATAAAAAAAAAACCCCAGCCAAGTCATTGTTATGTCCATTTTTGTGCATTACAGTGCAATTTTCCCAACGAATTCCCTGTCGTGGCGTCGAAAATGCCAGCGCCTGCAAATATGCAACATTGCGGGGGACAACTGATTAAAAATTCCTCTTGCAGCAATTTCAATGAATGCATAATAATGCAATTTTTTCATGAATTTCTTTTCTCTTCTTGTTTTTTGTTGTGATATTGGATTTTTCACTTATATTGTGTATGTACAATATTATTACTCTTGTTCTTCTTCTTATTCATGCTTTTTTCCTTTTAATTGTTCTTCTTCGAGGGAATTAATTAACTTTTAATGAGAAATTATTGTCTGGCAGACTTCTGCATTGTAAATTCTATTAATTTATTAACTGAACGGAATACGAAAGTGAATGAGTATGGAGGGTCGGGGATGTGGTAAGGGGGTTTTCCCTCAAAGATATATCTTTGTAGAGGTATGTATGTGTTATTGAATGCCCCACGATTTACGTTAAATGAGCCATGTCTCTCTGTAGAACGGTTTTTTAGGTACGAGTAGTGGCTTGAGTGGTACTCGTGTATTTTTTTGCATCCTTCCCACTCTTTGTTGGGCGTTGAGTTCGTTGTGAGCTCATCGAATCAATTACGAGCTCGTGCTCATGCATCTTCATCAATCACAGCCCATCACTGAACAACATGTGAATTTCACTCATCATTAGCAACAACAGGAAAAATATAAATCCCGCTGCTCTTATTTTTGGTGCTGTTGCTGGTTTCCAGAATAACAAATATCAAGCAACACATGACATGACGCCCCATCAAAACACAACACAGAGCAGAAAATAGCAATCACGACGAATTGTTGAAGTGTACAAAATTTGTTATGGGACTCAAGCAGACAAACACGAGGACAACCAACATGAAGACGCACAGACAGACAGACAGACAGACAGACAGGCAGCCAGACAGACGGACAGACGAGGAATGCGACGGAACCAACCAAACCATTAAACTTCATGCAGCCGCGATCCAGAGCGCGATAAATAATCCGCAGATTCGCGCCGCAAACTGACGCGTCTGTTGAGAGGGTTGCCAGAGCATCATTTAAAAAATCCTTCTCCGCTTTCTGCTCACTGCAAAACCAACTCCTTTGTATTCTCTCCTTTTCGTGTAGATACCAGTTTCAATATTTTTTTATGGTAAATCAGTTTTCGAGGTTCATTTAAGCTGCTAAAGTTGAAGTATTCTGAGGAGTATATACGATATTAAAGTATGCATTACTAAATGTAGTTTTAGCACCCTTTTTGTTGTTGTTTCTTTAAATAATTTACAGATTTATTCACAGGTCTATTTTATTCCACTTTCGACGTAGTTTTTATGCTATGGTTTAAATACGAATGAAAACTGATTAACTTTTGTGCTAATTTTTTTTATTTTTTTATACAACTTGAGCAACATGAGTTAAATGATCGAAAAATGGATCCTATGTTTTATTTATTTATTTGTTCACTAATTCTACTAAATACCGCAAATAATTAATAAATACATAAGTTTATATGTATATCGTGTACATAATGTTAAGAAAATAATGTTTCTTTTAATTCCTTTGTTGCCTTTCAAAATAAAATTTGACGTTTTTGGTTTCCCTTTTTTAGGTTTTTACTACTAAATGTTTGCACCCAATCAAATCTTCTAATGCACCACAAATCAAAAACCAAAAAACCCAAATTGTACCGAAATCCCACTTTTGCGTTACCCATTCACAAAGCACACCAATAAAAGGATCTGCACATTTTCAGGACTTCCAATTGTCACATGTGAACGATGTACCAAAAGTCTTAATCAATTATTAATAAATGTATTTTCAATCTACTTACAGTTATTCAATACCAATTATGAATTAATTGAATATAATTTCAATATTGTTGCTTTAATAAAGTTCCATATTTCAAAAAAATATGAAAAAAAACAAAAATTTTCTACTATTTCTAAATAACATTCGAAATATTTTGAATGCTAAATTTTCAAGTTAACTAAATTCATTACTCAATCATGGGATTTTTATTAATTTTTTAATTTTCTTGGTTTTTTGTTAATTTTTATCATCTTTTAAATATCAACGCAACTTAAGGAAAAACTTAAATATTTAATTTTTAAATTGCATGGTTATTTTTTTGTTTATGTTTACATCCATTTCATGTCCCGTTTATTTCATAAACATTGTAATTTTACGATTTATGATGATGATTTTATGACTTCTTTCACTTTGCTAATTCAGTTCAACTTCTAAGCTTTTCTTTTCTGAAGTTTAAATCTTGTAATAATCTAAAACTATTATAATTTTACTGCTAATTATATTAAATATACTCTTTTTCGATAGATTCTAGTTTTTGGCATATGGTTTGTTTTGTCACTCGGTGACGACGATGTTATTTATAATAAATTTTATCCGCGCTCGCTTTGCAAATACTAATATAATTTAATCGTTCTTAAGATGAGATCCTTCTTTAATGGGTTCTGATAGTAAATACAACAAGAAAGTCGACTAATAACAGAGGTTTAATAGAGGGTATAAATGCCATTTAATAGATTGAAGTATGCTAGAAAAAGAAAACATAATGCTATGTGTTATATTTTATTATCCACCCTGAAAAGAATAGGCGTGGTCCACTTATTATCCACGTAGTATCAGTACTGCATTATAATCCACGAATGGGCGTGGTTTTCATAACATAATCTCCCATAAACTCCCAATTTAATGTCCCAAGAGGTCTGATGTGCAAATGTCAGTTCTTTCTTGTAACTGTTCTCAGTTAAACGATCTTCAATCAGAGGTCACGAGGGTGTACGGTATTCTATAGCTTCAGGCCAGTCGAAGATAGCACGTTCCTTAGTTTAACCTATCTTTTAGTCCTTAATTTTAGACGTTTTAATTCAATTATTGGTTTCAAAGACTTCAAAGTTTTTCTCTTAACTACTTTAATATAGAAATACTTTTCCTCGAATTAAGCAGGAGCTCACTCTGTTCACCTGTTCGTATCGTGTATCTATGAAAATACATACATCATGCAACATAACAGTGATGAATGAGAGAAAAATAAATAAAAATACCCACTCAACTCTCAGGCACCCTTCTGAGACACCTTCTCAGCCAGCCGAACAGGCAGCCAAGTTATCCAATTCTTTATCTCTGTCATCAGCAGCGGAATTGAATTGTATTTGTTTTTCTAGGTTAGTAGGATAGCGTAGCATACAAATGACATAAAAATAAGAAACTGCAGTCGAAAGAGTAGAAGAGTAGAGGGGAAGAGAAGAGAAGCGAAGTTCTTACGTGGAGCCTGCGTGCGTGCGTATGTTTTATTTGCATAGAAATATACTTAAATTGAAATGAAAGCACCAGTAAAAAGAAGACGAAGAAGAAGAGAAAATGAGAAAATGAGAAAAAAGGTGAAGAAGAAGAAGCTCAAGTTTTTCTTTTGTAATCTCCATAAATTGCGCATGTGGAGCACCGTCTCCACGTCTGCTGGTAATCTTCAAGGCTTTTTGCCGGGTTGCCATACAAGGAGTGAAGCTCGCGTGTACATCAAACGCATAAAAGTTTTGACATTTCTTTTTTTTTTTATTCGTTTGTCTGTTTGTTTGGGGAAAAGTGTTGAAATTTAATTTTTTTTCCTCTTGTGACGTCGTTGAGTGAGTTTGTGGAAGAGGAATTAATGTCCTTTTGGTGTATGATATGATTATGGAACGCGAAAGAAACAACAACAATAACTACAATGTGACGTAAGATATGCCCGAAAGCAGCTATGATGACATTTGAATTCAATGTTTGCATACTTCAGCTTCGTAACTGTAAAGTTTCTCGACTGTCAACACTCATACATGTCATACACGTGTCTTTTTCTCCCCCCTCTCCCTTCATCTTCTTCTGCGTATATTACTAGTGTTTTCTTTTTTAAGCTCTTTCTTCTTCTGCTCAGACAATAAAAATAAAGCGAGTATCTCCTGCCTTTCGCAGGACGTGACACGTTGGGAGATTTTCACTTTCTTAATTTGCTTGCCTGAGCAGATGAAATGGAAGCAACATCTGCGTTTTATGATGTGAAAAGTCCACACAATTAAATTAATTGAATGCCTGTGAATAACATGTGTTGTTGTGTCTAAGAATCACCATATTTTTGCAAGAATATTCGAGGTCGAACATGTGTGCTCTTGATGTTTTCTCTCACTTTCTCTTACACAGCAAAAGATTTTTATTGCGTACGTACAACTTATGTTAAGAAGGCTTTCAAAACACTTTCACAGCGAGTTCATTCAGCCAGTCATGTACACAACTGCTCACGCTCTCACTCACACACTCGTGCATTCGTATCTCTCACTAAGTCACCAGAAGTGCTTCTCTCTTCCTCTCTCTCTCTCTCTCGCCCACTTACGATCACTTCACTGTCACTCCATTCAAACAAAGTCTCGAACTTGGTATTTAAAAATGTATTGCAAATGTTCGCTTAGTTTTTACCGTAATGCCAACGCCAACGCCAATGCTTCTAACATGTTAACATTTCTTATCTCTTTCTTTTGCTTCTCGTGAACACATTCCATCACTCTTACGATCACTTTAAATACCATCCATCATCCGTCATCCGTCATCTCCATCACATGTCTCACTCCTAATTGCTCCATACTCATTGTTCTGTGCTCATCTACGGTTTCTCTGTTGTTGTCCGCCTGTATTCTGTATTCATTATTCCGACTCTCTCACACGAACTACTCGTGCTAACACCCATCAACACCAACTCCAAAAACAACAACCAAACACCACCCACACCATCAAACCATGACCCGGGAGTCTTTCCTTCGCGTCTGCCGTACATGCCACTGTCCATCTCTCTCTCTCTCTCTCTCTTTCTCTGTCTGTGTCCCTCCATCTCTACTGTTGGTCGATCCCTGGTTCTTGTCCCAGATTTTGACGCAGTTCTTCAACCACAATACGAAGACGAGTGCTTCGAAGACGCCCGACCAGCCGGCGCTGCATGCTTCGAAGATGATCCCGAACTGGTTGAGGCAAATCGTCAAACTCGCATGAGGTTCGCTTGGCCCCCGCCGAAGGATGAGTGCCACGATATGCCTACTGCCGCTCCCCTTTACATACCCCCTCCCGAAACGCAGCATATTGCCACAAAGCCTGTAACAAACCCCCCTCCTTCACCGGGTATCCGTCTTTCGCACGATGAAACTAGTTATGAACAGCAAATGAATTCCCAGCAGCAGCAGCAGCAGCAGCAACGGGAACAACAACAAAAACTCTGTGAACAGCAGGGCATGCAGTGGCAAAGCCGTTCCGCTCCCCAACTGATAGTTGGAGGCTCCCTTCGGGCGTCTGAGCTGGAATCTAGCTCAGACAGCTACACCTCCACGTCCACCACCACCACAACAACGTCGGAAGAGTATCAGCGCATGTATGCCGCCCAAGTGCAGGCCTACCAGATGCAGCAGGCGTACGAGCAGTCCGGGTCCGAGCTGGACTACCACATGGACATGGAGGTCGCCGCTATGCAGCAGCAACAACACGAACAACAGTGCTACTTAAGCTCTTCCGAATATATTTCGGGTCGGCGCAGTGCCCAGGAATGCGCCGAGTCGCTAACAGCACCACTCAACACATATCGATTGATTGATATGGTGAGGGAAGTGACGCCAAGCCCCGATCCGCCGCACGTCCCACGGCATGTAATGTTCTTGGATGAGCCCGAAGTGAATTTGGTCCCCTCTTCAAATGCGGCAGGCGAAACTGAACCACTCTGCGAGTCGCAACGCTTATCTGACCTACAATCAGAGATCAATCAAAGCTGCCGTGATGAGTTGAGAGAACGGTTGAGAGAACGGCAGCAATCACGGGAGGATACTCTGGTGGTGGAGGATCGCAGTAACATCCTAGAGAGCCAACGAATTTTCCAACCGACTCCGGAAATCAAATTCGAAATCCCGCCCGTGCATCATATTCCGCCAACGAACATCCCCAACCCAGTGCCCAAGGAGTGGGTCAATCCTATGGTGCGCGCCTTAACTACAGCGCCCGAGGTACCCTTCCACATGTTCCAATGCCTCTGTCCGAAGCCGTGTGATTGCTCCTGCCAATTTGACTGTCCCCAATCAGAGCCGGTAGCTTTAGTTTCTGAGGCTGCCTTAACATCTGCCGAAAACCCTCCTGCCATCGAAAGACCTCCATCTCCAGAGCCCCAGGTACTGCGTGAGTCACCGGCACGCGGCTCTTTTCTCACCAAAGCAATGTCTACAGCGCCTGAGTTCACCGTGCGCTTTGCTCCCCCTGCTTCTCAAGAAGTTCCTTTGCCCGAAGAGATGGTGCCCTATATGCCGCCTCCCATCGACATGAAACCTTACTTGCGTGAAGATTACCGTCCCAAGACCCCGCTACTCAGTGCCCTGACCACAGCGCCCGAAAAGCCCTTCGAAGCGCACTTCGATAGAGACGTGCCCATTCATGAACTCGACCTACCCACTCCCAAAGCCCATCTCACCATGTCAGATGCCCTGCGCACGGCCCCCGAGCGAGCGTACACTCCTCTGAATCCCGAGAATGCTACTCACATGATTGACGAGCAAATGAATGAAAGAGAGAAGAAGAAATACGAATTTCAGATGCTGGACCAAGGAAAGGAACTGGCAGTCCTTGAGACGGCCGCTGAAAAAGTCGAGTTTTATACTACGGAGTCTAGTAATCATTCAGCATGCAAGTCGTCGGCGTTTGCGGCAACGCAAGCATTCCAACCCTCCTGCGAACCCTTGTCTCCCGGCACACCTCGCCATTCTATAGGCTCCCAATCCCAGCAGGAATCCGATCTGGATTATGAGAGGTACTGCAAGGCAAAAGTGCGCAACCAGCAGCGACTCGACTACTTCCACAAGAAGGAGGCAGAAATGTACCACCAGCAGCAGCAACAACAACAACAACAACAACAACAACAAGAACACACACATACTAACACTCGTCAAATGTCCTCGTTGTCATCCTGTACCAAACAAAGCTCTCTCTCCTCTCAATCCTCTTCCACAGTCCAACAAACGTCCAACACCTCTACATACAACTCAACCCAAGCTTCAAGGTCATCCCACTCTGCAGCCTCTGGCGCCACCTTGACGACTGCCACCAAATTCGATACCAACGAAATAATCGAGGAAACAGCCGAGGAGCTGGAACAGTCCGAAGTCCTCTTCCCACCGCCATCCCCGCTCAGTCATCTCAAGGGGAAAGCACCCTCCGGCCTCCACAGAGCAGACACTATACCGAAATATCAACGCAACTGGACAGTCCTCCCAACACAAAGTCCCGTACGCACCCCGGAACCGCAAGAGCTCCGCGAAAATGTACCGCTTGCTTTTGTAGATGTGCCCCATACATCCAGCGCCCCTGTTAGCTCCAGCAGTAACCATGTACATAGGCCGTTGGCACAAATGTCCACCATGTCCACCATGTCCACTGGAAGTAGCTCAGCCACGACTGCCGCCGCTCGCAGTTCCATCACGAGTACTTCAGCTGCCTCCCACTCAGAGCAGAGAGTCAGCGGCGAACAGAAGCAGCGGCAGTCGCTGGTTCAGGCTCACTTGCAACCGCCCAAAATCACTGTTCCGATTATCGTTGAAGACCGCTCCGGCCCGGTAACGATGGCTTTCCAACCACTCGATGAGCACGTCCACTCGGATCAGTCGCAGACTCCGACGCGCGCATACACGCCCTCGGTGATCAACAAGCCAGCGCCAGTGATTCCGTTTTACCAAACCCCGGAAAAACTCTGCTTCGACGAGTATCCAGCTGCACATGCGCGCGACTACGATCTCCGTTCGGCCTCACCCCTTCCCGAGCGCGCTCGCTCACCGGCTCCTGGGCCTCCGCCAAACCCGCTGTCCGCGATACGAGCGCCACGGTTGAAGGAAAACGAATTGTCACCGTTGTCACCTCGCGTGCTCCAAGCCGGCTCGATCACAACGGGACAAAGTTACCTGGGCGTCCAGCAACAGGCCCAGCAGCAGCAGCAGCAGCAACAAGTTCAGATGCAGGGTCAACAGCAGGGTCATGTGCTCTCCCACTGCGAAGTTTCCAGCAAAACGGGCAGCCAGAGCTACACCGAGAAACCGGAAACAGTGGAGCAGCACAGGATTGGCGACTTAACAATAGAGAAGAGCGAAAAGGAGTCCCGTTTAGAAGAGCAACGAAAGTCACAGTTACAGACGCAGACCACCACGCAAGTGGGAAACGCTACGATCGAGCGTCGCCGCCGCGTAACTGAAGAGTTTGAGCACGAGCAGTGCGCCAAAACCATTGAGATCCGCACCGACTCTCGGTCGAGCTCCGAGCGGCGACAGTCGTATGGCAAAACTGGCTACGTTGCCAACCAAGCCAAACGGCTGTCTGGTCTCGAACAAGAAATCACCAACTTGACCAGCCAGTCGCAGGCCATCAGCGCCCGCGCCTCTCATTTGAGTACTAGCACAACCTTTCCACACCTAAAATCACCGGAACCCACTTCAAGGTTCCCCACCTCGCCAGTTCTGCCTGCTCACGATGACCCCAAAGAACCGAGCTATATATTTCCCCCCGTAAGCAGTAACAAGAAGGTCGGTCCACCGCCAGGCTTCCAGAATAAACCGCAGCAGAAAGAAGTGCCCAGTGTTTATGGAGCGTCACTGGTCTCGCTGCAACCACAACCGCAGCAACCGCAGCAACAGCAACAACAACAACAACAACAGCATCAGAAATCATTAAGCGCATTTTCAAGCACCAACACTTCATCATCATCACAGGCTAACACCGTAAGCTGTTGTCTAACCAAAGCTTCTGCTACTAATACTCACGCCCAGGCGGCCAGCGCCACTTGCCACGCTCAGGCGGCAAGTGGTACAGGCGCCGCCAGTGGCATTTGCCCCATTACGGGCACCTTCTGTCGCCCCGGGCACACTTGCTGCAAGCAACAGCAATGGCAAATGCCAGCAACAGCAGCTGCTGTTAGCAATCATAGCAATAACAATAATATTAACGCAATTCGGCCGAACGCTTCTACAGGTTTAACAGCTTTCAAGCCGCCAGCTCAAGCTGCCGCAGCCGCAGTCGCCGCCGCACCGCAGCCAACAGCTACCGCTAATCGTCCGCCAACAACAAATACACCCCATGTTAGCGACCAAACTAAAGTCGGTGGTTCTTCCGGTGCAGGTGGCAAACCCCAGGGCGGTGTGTTCGGTGCAACTTCCGCACCGAAGCGCGGACGAGGTGTGTTCAACAAGGCCGTGGGTCCCGGCGTACGCGTTCCCCACTGCAACAGCTGCCAGATGCAAATCAGGTGAAGAAACAACCGTTTGCTTGTTTGTGTTGTTGATCAAAGTTCCACGATGCGTTGTATTGACTTTTGATCGAGCTTCTGTTGTAATTGTGGAGTATGCATCAAGTGTAATTTTTAAGCGTATTGTAAGGAAACTGAAGATTGTTGTGTTAAACTAGTATGCGTTTGATACTAAAAATGTTTTACACCCCTCCTAATACAGGGTTCTTATCGAATCCATTTAAGCCTACTATATATCTAAGCTTCCTAACCTTGCATGCCCCAAAGCTAACCACATGTTTTGCGTTTGCGCATTTTGTTCGTCGTTTTCGTTACAGAACTTTACATTAACACTAACAACTCCACCGCTACGCTACCGCGGAAACCTTTCGACCACAAGAATCACGCCCCCATGGGTGCTTCCCATCTGCCACCGCCGCAGCCCACACAATTGCTGGACACTCGCAGTATCAACCCAGACCAGAGCGCAACCGCCCTGTTGACAGACTCCATCGGCAAGATTAACATGGGCGACAAAATGAGCAACTTCATGACCGAGGCGGGTAAAATCATCTCGAACATGTTGGAGGCCCGTTTGGCCAACAACAACAGTGCCAGTCCGCTGTCAAACAGTGGCAGCGCTTTGAGTTTGCGCAGCAACAGCAGCTCGAATTTGGCCAAGAGCCCGATGGTCATGCGCAAGCGATTCGAATTGGATGATTTTAAGGACGTCGATCCCACTGAACCAGTGTCATTGAAGCCAGTTGTGGCCCTCCAACAGCAGATTACAGTCTCGCCGCATGGTCCGAAACCAACCAAAATCGCCAGCCAGTCCTTGAACAAAGACTTACTGCCCAACCACCCCATGGGGAAGGTGCTGGACCTCTGTGATACCAAACCAAGTATTTCTATGAACCAAGCGTTTGCCACACCCCCAGCGCTGCCTGCGTCTGCTGTACCAACGGCGGCTCGGATGGCACCAACAGCAACACAAGATGTTGCTTTGGAGACAATAACGCCCATGGAAACGGTGGTATTTCGCAATAACGGCTCGACCAACCGCCGACCGGGGCGCGGCGGCGAACTGTCAACGCATGCCATCGACCGGCGCTCGTACATTGAGTCGACCCCAGCGACGTCGCAGCCGGATGAGGCCCCGAAAGCAGAAGGGGAAGCGTTCAGTGTGAGTGTCAAGCCCCTGGGGCGCGGATGCGATGAGAATGCGCCCATGTCGCCGGAAAATGAAGAAGTAGTCAATCAATTGCTCAAGGATGGTAAGCGTCCGATTTGTTGTCAGTGCAGAGCGGAGATAACCAAGTAAGTGCGGCATCCAAGCGTCACCCTTCGTTGGCTGAAAGAGACTCCTTCGAGACTTTCGATACATGTTTCTCACTTTGCGACATACAAAGCGGCTGCTCTAATCTCTCTCTCTATTTACAGGGGTCCCTTCATCACTGCTCTGGGCCGCATCTGGTGTCCCGACCACTTCATTTGCGTGAACGGAAACTGCCGTCGTGCACTGCAGGACATCGGCTTCGTCGAGGAGAAAGGCGACCTCTACTGCGAGTACTGCTTCGAGAAGTACTTGGCCCCGACTTGCAGCAACTGTGCCGCCAAGATCAAGGTAACCTACGCGCTGCTCCAGTGCGTCATCTTGCACAGAAGAAGGCAAGCCAAAGACTGACGAATTGATTGCTTTCTTGTTGGTGTAATTTTAGGGCGATTGCTTGAATGCCATTGGTAAGCACTTCCATCCGGAATGCTTTACTTGTGCTCACTGCGGCAAGCTGTTCGGCAACACGCCTTTCTTCCTGGAAGAGGGCAAAGCTTACTGTGAGGCCGACTGGAACGAGCTCTTCACGACCAAGTGCTTCGCGTGTGGCTTCCCGGTGGAAGCGGGCGACAGATGGGTCGAGGCCTTGAACAACAACTACCACAGTCAGTGCTTCAATTGCACGGTAAGTTGCGCGACGGAAGGAACGGGGACAGACTCTAGACTGCAGTATATTAATATTATGTATCATTTAATTGACTTCATGTTCTCTGCCCTACTTTTCACTCTTCTCTTCCTTTCTCATCAGTTCTGCAAGCAAAACCTTGAGGGCCAGAGCTTCTACAACAAGGGCGGTCGTCCATTCTGCAAGAACCATGCGCGCTAGGACCGTGACACCGAGAACCGTCATCAGGGATCACGCATATTGTACTTAAATCAATGACGAGGATATGCTTAAAGTCTTAATTTTATTTGCCTTCGCAACACACGAATCAGTTTTGGCAGAAACTGGCCACATAAACTTAGTCTATATTTTATTGTTTTCTTTTGTTTTGCATTATTGCTTTACTGATCTTTTATTTGACGTTTTCTCAAAAGAAAACCCAAAATTAATAACCAATCAGTTTATTTCAATATCTAATAACTTGTTTCAAGCCGAACATAATTGAAAATTGTTAACTTAAACTAAAATCGTAAGCACATTAACATTATATACATAAATATATATTTTTGTAAATTAGAATTCATCGATGAATAGAATTGCTGAAGTGACAGTGTGAAGCGGTCGGTTACAGAAGAAGTCACCCTGAACAAATGTCGCCTGGCCCCGCTCTTCCCCAACACATGCCGCGGTGGTTCAGATCCGCCTCTGGGCCTCCGATCGCGCCAAAGCCACACAATCGCCGCTTCCAGTGTTTTACTTCGAATTGTCTGCTCTCAAAAAAGAAGTAAAAATAAAAAACACGATTTAAACTCTTCTTCTAAAATCTCGATTAAATATTTGAAATGTTTAAATAATCAGATTGATTTTCTTCAAAACCAAATTCACCCAAGCTTCAAATTTAACTTAATTATTATTAAGAAATCTCTGAGAATGTAAAAATTATAAACAATAATTGATGTAACACTTTGCAGATATTCATTCATGGTCTACAATCAATGAATCAATAAAATTTTCGAAATCTTTTTCGCGTTTTAAAAAAGTTGTTCCTTTTATTACACGACATATACTCGTACTAGTTATAAAAATCTCAAAGCAACTGAAAAAACTATAACAAATACACTTTCTAAAATTTCTGATTTCCTGGTTGAGGCGTTTAAAAATTAAGTAACTAAAAAGAAGTGATAGAAATCTATCTCATTAAACTTATCTTATTATTATTTAAAGTTTTTTACTTAAAAATGCGTTACTTAAAGTTTTTAAGTGTTTATTTTTCATTTGTTATGCGTATATTACGCTAATTGCACTGTTAAAAGAATTGCTATTTATTCAAGAATAGAAAACAACAGAGAAAGAATGAAAAAATAACATGGCATACATTTTGACAGAACTTCTTAGTAAGTATTCAACTGCAAATTTTGTTACTATAGAAAAATAGCACGGCATGAATTCAGGGTGGAAAATTGTCAGTAACTGGATGTTGTTTCACTATTGAAAAATGTCATTGCATACATTTAGGCTGAGTATTTAATGACCTTTGGGAAATAACGTAACCAATAACAAAACATCGCAATGGTATCACGCGATAAACTTTCCATTACGTTGTTCATTTGAAGAAATGCCATTTAAGAAATCAAAATGTTTTTGTTAATTTTTTTACTAAACAGGGTCTGAATAAAGACTTGAAAGAAAGAGTTTTTTAATTAAAATAATGTACTTTTTCTGTTCTGTTGCAATACAATCAAATGGTTCATTGAATTTGTTAAGGAAAATCGAATCAAGAGTAGAAGCTGAGGGGTTTTCTGTCCTTTTTGTTGTTGTCAGCAATCGAATAAAGAAAATCAACATACCAAATCCATTGTAGTTGTTGTTGTTGGTGGTCGTGTTGATCCCCATAAAGTAATTTCATGCTCAGTCACCGCTGCCCGGTCATTTAAATACTTTCGTATTATTATTATTATTATTATTTCTCTTCTTTTCCTTGATTTTCTTTATTTTATGTTTGTTTCTGTTGTTCTTCGCTGTTTTTCGTAGTTGTTCATCGTCATGTTTCGCTTTTTATTGAGCACCCGAATTTTAAGTGTTTACAAGAACATTTTTCGATTGGGTGTTAATCGTGCTCTCCACTCTTGGTTACTCATGAAGGTCATGTTAGGGGCTTTGGGACCTCCGTTTGGGAATTTTTATTGAGAGTGAGAATGCGGCAAAATGGGCAAAACTATTACGAGTTGCTTACAGTTGCTCAACGCTTGAGTTGTGTTCCTTTTCATTTTCACTTCCATTTTCATGAATGGTTTTATGTAATCGAATCTTGGTAACCATAAAAAGTATACTATTTTTGCTTTTATTAAAATAAATGCTTCGAAACACGATTTGATTTTGAAACAATTTTTTAAAACTTTTATTAGGTTTTCTCTTGGGTTTATATTTATTATAGTTAACACTAACTGTTTGCCATTCTTAACTTTATACATTATTTATGATTCATAACATTTTTATATATTAATATAATTTCTAGTACTTTTAGTAATTTTTACAGTTTTGGAAAATGCTTTAATTACATTTTGTTGTTGTTGTTATATATATAATTAGTATAGGTTCGAGTTTAGTGTAGCTTTTTAACCTCTTATAAATAACACATTTCTTAAAGATGATTTCAATATTCATTCGTCTATCTTTAGGATATTTGAAGTGAGTTTGAGTGTTGATAGTTTTTGATAGATTAGTTTTTGCTGAATGTTGAATGTAACATAGCTTTAAAGCTATTACATCTTCTTCTTCTTCTTCTTTCTCTTCTGCTTCATACAAACTAAGAAATTTAGTTCTTTAGTTTGCTTGTTTTTCAGATACATGAACAACATTTTGTCTTTTTTTATAGATTAAACTACTCCTTAGTAACTTTTTGATACTTTAAAGTTTATCAACATTTTGCAACTATTGTAGATAAGATTTTTTACAAAAATACAATTTAATTACATGCTTTAATTAATGCAATATTAATACGTTAATTAATCAAAGTTGGTTGTAAAGAACCTCAAATATTTTCTTAAGAATTATTAAACATTTTAATAAAAACACATTAAATACTTGAATAATAAATACCTTTGGATTAATTATCATCGTCATCATTACCATTATCATCAACACTAACGTTCAAGGTTCCGATAAAGTTGAGATAAGTTAATGTATAGAGTGACAATGAGATACAAATACGAGATTAAAATAATGTTTAGAAGTAAATGAAAAAAGAAAATAAGAGTTACAAATTCAAGTTTGTCCACTGCTTCTTCGAGATTAAAGAGACGAGATTATAAAGCAGAAAACGGTCGATGAAGAAACTTTAAGTCGGGCTACAAATGAGCCAGAATCTGCATCTGGTCGTGTGATTGCTGCTGCTGCTGCTGCTGTTGTTGTTCAGCGCTCATTTCCACTTCATTTGGCGACGTAACATCGCTATGATTCTGTGATATCGTAACAATTGTCACCAACTCTTTTCCTTTCGCGGAAGCGGAACCGGATGTGCGCATCGCCTTGTGACGCACCAGCGAAATCTTGTCACTGGCAACACTCTGGTCTGAGTCATTGGGGGCCGCTTCTACCTCAACAATGGCGGAGGTTCGCAACTGATTCCCAACAGTAGAGTGGCCCGAAATGGTTGTTGCCGTCGCCGACGCTGCTGGGTTACTCTTTGGTTGATGCGGCGATGCGGACTGCGTCGACAGATCCGTCAGATGTCGCTGCAGACGCTGCAGTGAGCTGTACTGTGGGAGGAGTTCAGCACTCAGCGGCTCCGGAATGTCTTCGTTGGCCAACAGATGGCCTGAGGGCGCTGTCTCGATGCTGCGATCGCTGCAGATGGCGGCGGGCGTGGCATTACGCGAGCGATAACTGGGCGGGAGGCTATATTCGGAGCCGCCGACGGAACCGCTGCCGCCTCCGCCACCGCGCATGGTGGTTGTAAGAGAAGCTCTGCAAGAGAGAGAAAGAGATATTGAGAGTGAGAGAGAGAGAGAGGGACGATTAAGAAAAAATTGCGTGTGTGTTTCACTTAAAGGCTAATGTCAAGGACAAAAGAAGGAATGACTGCGTTTACCGAATGAAATGTTAACTTAAGCAAACATTTCGGGGCCTCGAATAATGACGATGACGATGATGTTCATGAAGACGATGACGTTGATGATGATGAGGATGTATATGAACAGGCCAGGAATCCGCTTTGCCAGTACAAACAACTGAGAAGGACATTCGACAGCCAACAACATAATCCTCTCACGATGACCACCATACGAGGTGGTCACCTCGGCCAACATTTGACGCCATCCAACGCATGAGGCACAGAACGAAATCGAGCCTGGCTGCGGTGCGATAAGCGAGTCCTTCGAGCTCAGCAAACAAGTGCTCGCAAAATGGCTGCTGTGTGTATGCGAATAATTATGAGGCAGCCGGAAAGTAAGCGTCACCATTCAACACAGAGCAACATGTTACTCGACAGATACGCCAGAGTAGATCCTTCGGGCACTGCGGGGAGAGGAGGCAGGAGGCAGGAGGATGGTGGTGATGGTAACGATGAACCTCGTCTGTCCCGGTGTTTGTCTTCTGCATTGCATTTCATTCATGCTTGAAGTGAAGTTATTAAATTAATAGCATATTTTAGGGCATCACAAAAGTAAAGTTCCCGGACTCATTTAAATTCAGCAACTCAATCAGACATGAAATTGAAGATCGAAATGCCGGAAACGGAAGCTGCTGCAGGGAAAGCGGCTGGCCACCGCACAATGAAAAGAGTAGCAGCCCAAAAGTATGCGAAACATTTTCTTACAAACTGTTTTGCATGCTTCAGAGCAGCTTGGAGCACGTCAGCCGGAAAATATGCTATCATTATGTATGTTGATTGCTTTCTGTGGTGCTGTTGTCTATTGTTGTTGTTGTTGTTGTTGGCTAGTGTTATTATTATTGTTGTTGCTGTTGTTGTAGTTGTTATTACTGCTATTGCTGGCACTCAACACAAATCCTATTTGAATTATTTCATAACTTGATCTAGCTTCCGAACGACTAAGAAGAAGTAGAAGAAGCAGAAGAAACAACAGATTTACTAACTCTTCCAACCCCTAACCCCACGCCCACCCCCTTCCCAGCACCTTCCCAAGGAAGGCAAAGTTGCTGGCACGTTTTTAGGCCGAGCGAAGTGAAGGGCAGCTTAATCAACTCTCGATTTAAAGCATCGATGTAAAAGGGATCTCGATTTAAAGCATCGATGTAAAGGGAACAAATGAGATTATAATGCATCATATTGGTCCATGTGTGTAATTCAAGAGTTACTAATCAAGGTAGTAAATTAATCCTCAGAAACACATGGAGATAATAAAGCTGAAGTTTAGGTAACTCAAGAACTTGGTCCTTAATGACTGTTTCTGTTATTTGCAGTTGTTTGTCGTTGCTGTTGCTCGCTCCTCCTGTTGTTTGTTAATCTTGTGGGTTATACGGATTTTTGCAGGTTTTCCGGTTGTTGTTGCTGTATTCTTTTTCTTTTCCAGCAGCAGTTTGGTTTTCAGTTGCTTAAATATTCATTGTCCTCGGCTTGTCGCTTCGGCGAATTTACACAACACAAGAGCGCGACAAATTAACGAGTAGAGCCGCTGCTGCGGTGTAGAATTCAGACGTTGGGAATGGATTGAAAGGGGATGAGATGGGGTTGGGATGGAAACCATTCTAGCATTTAACACAATAAAAGTAAACTTTTCTAATTAGAAGCCATTAAGCGATCAAAGCGACAATTAAGCGAAAGCGACTTCATTGCAAACGTTACATCGTAAACTGTAAAACTGTTGCCAAGTGTTGTGGGACATCCGTCTGGAGGGTGCGAGGGCAAGCGAGGGGGGGGGGGGGGGGTGGGGATGAAGACTGAACTGATGCAGGACGAGATTCCGTTTGAGTAGCTCAGAAGATGGAGGATTCTGTCGTTTAAATTGTTGTCGACTATTTTAGCCGTAAAATAGGTTTATTTTGGTCTTAGTTTTGGTTGTCAGGAATCTGGTGGAATTTCGAATTTCAGAAATGGGTAAGAAAGGGACCTTTTATTGCACCTGATGTACAGGAGTGACTGAAATGAAAGGAAAACTTTACTGAGTGACAATTCAAAAGCAAAGACTATGGTTAAGTGGTTAAGAGGACGAAGAATTTTAAAAAGAAGAAGAAGAAAGATGATGTATTTAGAATCGAATGGAAGCCACGGAATTGTTTGTGGAGGAAACTTAAAACTCGCTGCCAAAGTTAAATGAAGAAGAAATAATTATGTAAATGATTTAAGACAAAACTACTTTTTAAAAGTACGGAGTTAAAATTTCATTAGAAACTTTTAACTATAATGTACATGACTATGAATGTTGTGTTTCTATGAATTTCAACGCTGATGTTCCTAAATCCGCCCTTTAAAAGATAATGCACGCCTCAAAGAGATTTAGAGAGTTCATATCTAAAACTCGTTATATGTCTTCAACTTCCTTCAAAATATCTTATTTTTTCAACACTCGTTAGCTTCTCATATCGTTAGCTGAATATAGTACATCCTTGATTTATAGCCACTTGATTACATTCCATAAATTCCTGTTAAATTTAAACAAAGGTTCACTAATTTTCATTCATGCCTTCCATTTGTCATATACCCCAATAAAAACCTTCCATCCTTGGTTAACAATTTTTGACTTTTTGACAACCAGTACTTGGAAGAACCTTTAACAACCACCACAGCACCTTCCACTTTCATTCCAGTGCGAATTCTGTTTGGTTCCTTGAAGTATCTGTATTTCGTTGTATAGCAAAAAGTACAATAATTCATTACCATGAAACTGTTGGGGGGCTGAATAGTTGTTTGAGAAAAAGGATACAAAAAGTTGTTGCGTTGGAATTCTGTAGAAAATAAAAACTTTCTGCCAAAAACGGTGACACATAAACAACGAAGTCACTCGTCGCTGACGCTAGAAGTCGACGGCGGCTGTTGAAAAATCTGCGAGGGTGGTTGAGGAGTGAACGAGGGTCGTTGAAGAATCTACGAGGGCGTTTGATGAGTCTGCGGTGGTTAGGCAGAAAAGACACCCTCCCCCAGCGTAAGTGAATTCTGTGAAATAACTTTTGGCTGATAACCATGTGACAACCTTTTCCGCCAGCAACCAAACAAGAAGAACAGCCAGAATCTTACAGAAAGAAAATAATAATAATAATATTTCATTTCAGCGAACAACGAACAGCAACAACAACAAACAATATTACCAAAAACAGCCTAAGCGGCACTCTAGAGCTTTACATATACTCGTATAACCCACGCTTTTTATCCATGGTTAAGGAAGGACACATAAAATTTCCATTTTTAGTACCAGGTTCGCTGTTGACGATAAGAAGAGGAAGGGGAAGAAGGAGGAGAAGCAGAAGAAGGAGAGGAAGGAATGATGAAAAGCTTACAATTTTTGTGGTGTGGTCGTCTATAGAAATAAAAAATTCCACGCTAGGCGACCTGCGAGAGCTACGACAATAATTTATTGGTTACAACAAGGCAACATTTTCGTGCTTCACATCCTTAATTACAATATGAATAAAGTCCTTGGATGGGGAAAATAAAAAATACTCACACACACACACTCACACGTACCTGAGTAAACTTCCGGAATGAGAGCGATAAGTTGGTGGTGGTGAATTTCCGCGAACGACGCCATTTTGACGATCACGATCCAACAACAGAAGCCTAAAAAGTGGAAAATAAAAAAGGAAAAAAGAGCATTTTATTACAGTGGAAAATAAAGTTTGTATAAAAAACATTTATAATAGTTTTCTGTGATTTTAGTATAAGGTTTATTATTACTATAATACATTTGACGGAATTCCCTAGTTATTCAAAGATATTTTCTTTTTATATGTACATTATTATGTATTCAAATAAATTGAATTGAATTGTTATTATTATTATTATTATTATTATTATAAAATCTTATAAGTATATCTTAACAATTCTTATGCAAGACCACAATCAGCAGTTCGGAGGTATAGACTTTGCAAAACCTGGGCTCTTCCTTTGATAATCCTCGTTTTTAATCGAATATTAAATTGCTGATACTTTAGATTCTAGATTCAAGTCTCAATGCTCGAGTTCTTGTGAGCAGGATATCGTTGACCATATCATGTGTTGCAGATGAAACGTCCAAACATTCTCGTCCGCGACATACACATAGAGACAGACCAGGACAGAGAAATGCTTCAAAAAACCATGTGAACCGGAAACGATTCCCCATTCAATCTCGGGTTTTTTGCACAATTCCTCCTATGCTCCGTTTTTTGTTCCATTTTTTGCACTTTAGCGTATCCTGTTCTGCAATTAATTGCTATGCACCGACCGAATCGTAGCAGGATATGACAACATGTCAAAAGGACATGCGAACACGCTTTGCGAGATGAATCATAGACGGAACTTGTGATCGGTCACCGAGGCAGGGTGGGCCGTCGACAAGAACTCGAAATGAATTGAAATGTCGCAACGTGTCCGCACTTCAAACAATGCGAACACGCAGGAGGACAATGAGTGAGACCAGGATATCGTGTTCAGGATATCGAAGCGCATAAAGTTAGCCGCACGCAGATGCATAGAAACGTATGTAGATATGTTAGTATACAGATCCGTACATTATGCGTCTGCACGGAAGTACGAGTTGGTATTCAGCAAATGCATGATTAATTAGCAAATACACGAGACCTTGTGTTCGAGACCATACAGTCACTACCATCGACAACAACAACAACAACATACATTGACTTCCTGTATTTCTACACACACATACATACATACACACACAGTACAGGAATAACAACAAAGTCCAAAGCAATAACTTACCTCAGCCGGTACTCCTGCATGCTGGCCTGATAGGAAGGCGGTGGCGGACGATGCTGGAATTCCGGATAGAGTAGACCGTGCGGTGCACCGCCCCCTCGGCTGCACGGCCTGCGCCCGCAACGACCCAGATCGACACTTGAACCGAGGCCCAAACATGGCGGGCCACCAGGTGCGGTCATGCGCCAGGCAGCTCCACTGACCGTTACGAGTACAACACCAACACCTGCAAATTTAGGAAAAAAAAAACAAATACTGAAGTGTTGAAAAAAGGCTTGAATAACTTTTAAAGAAGAGGCAGGATCGCAGGACTCATATGAATGAATCTTTTTTATTGAATATTAAGAATTACTTTATAATTAATCGTATATAAAGTAATACTTCTTAGCACAGTATACCGTAATAACGTCAAGGCGAAAGTGACCGGAACACGCCTATTTTAGTAGAGTCTCATAAAAATGGCAGGGTCACTTGGATAGTCTTAGTACATTATAATAATATAAGAATTATACGAATTTAAATGTTGTTATTTAACTCATTTGTCTTTTGCTTTGTTTAAGTACAGCTATTGTTTGATGACCTTAAAAGAAACCTTCCTCAATCTAGAATCTTACTCAATCAGTATCTATAATTCAATGGAACAATATTTCGATCCACCACCTATTATAAGTACTTATAAAATTTATTGTTGCCTCATCAGCTATTTTGTAGCTAATGAATTGATGATGTCTTTAGAGGTCTTTCTTCACTAAATGACCTCGTTGACATCAATGACAAGAAAAATAATTATGGAAAATTATAAAAACCTGGTAACACGTTTTCAAATTAGCAAGAAACATTAGCAATCAAACGACTGACAACATTAACAACAACAACCTCTGAAAAGTGGGTGTTTTAAATGGTAAAATTAACGAGTAGACCTTTTAACGAGGATCTGAGTACAAAAAATATCATAAATGACAAAGATACAAAAGGTCTATAAACATGTACAAACCAACAACAATTAAGTTAATTGTTGTCATTTAATTGCATTAGCAAGAAAAAATAAAAAAGGAAAGGAAAACGAAGAACCAAAGGAAACGACAACAACTCAAATAAATAAAAAAACAAAAAAACAAAAAAAATAAAAATAAAAATAAAATAACAATAATTCGACATTCTCACGAGTTCACGGTATCTCTGGGATGGTTGGCGGACGAGAGAAACCATCGCCCATCGTCTCTGAGAAGAAAGTCAGAAACAAAGCAGAGAGCTTTTCATTGTTGCTAACCCATGTGGTTTTCAAGACCTCGCTGGCCTGTCAGTATGAAGATCAAATGACAAGCGGAGATGGTGTGTGACTATTTAATGTAAGTACTGAAAATATAAAGTTTAGTTAGATGTTTGTTGTTTGATTTCCTAGAGCGCTGCTTTGGAATGACAAATCACAAAGAACTCATTGTTAATACTTTAGGTCAAGGGCTATAGTATATAGTTATATACACAAAATGCCTTGTAAAGCCGTATGTGGTCTGTAAAATATTCACTAGACTCTTCGGGATCCATATCATAGGTCTGTAAACGTTTGCTTTAATTAATCGCTTGAATGAATATTACTTTTGATAACTGGTTCACTAATTTATGGGGTTCAGATTGATACTGAGCTATATAGAGGTCATAGAGTACTGATTACAGTACACATGAATCATTGTTCCCGAAACACAGAATGAGTTTGAATGAGTGAGTCAAAATATTAGAGATTTTACAGGTTTAGAGTTTAGTTCATTCAGATTATGTTCGGTATTGGTAAAAACTTAAAAAAAAATAAAACAAGAATCCGTACTTTTGTTCTTATTGTACAATTTTTTATAATCGACAATCAAGGTTTCGATTCTTAATTGGCTTTATTTCTATTCTCTCTTTTTTATTCTTCTTTCAGCTCTCTTGTATATGCATTCATCGAACCAAAGAAAAAGGTTTTTTTCAGTTCTTAAGGCACAAGGCTAATCAATTAAAAGAGGTTGAGAACCTTACAAAAGCGCCGACTTAACAATGAATAATAAACAATCCGAGAGGTCACTCAAACAGTCGTTTAAACAGACATTCAAATAATAGTTCACTCAGCTGTTCAAACAGTCTTTCAAACAGTCGTTCAATCAGGGGTTGAAGCAGTCATTCAATCACTCGTTTTAACTCTTGAAGAAAGAATGTACTAATAAGTAACACAAACATCACTAGATACCTTTCAAAATATCCGAACCTACCTTAAAATTAATAATTTGATGATATTTTTGATGATGTTTTAACGAACTGTAAATGTTTACATACCATTTAATATGTATTTTTAGTGATTCGTGACGATGAGGTGTTACTTAGAACAATATCAGTAGAATAATAGCTATCTTTAGTACAGATATGGTAATTGAGGTTTGTCACATTAGAATAAAACCAAAATACAATAGACAATGTCATTATTATCACCCATCAATCGCTTTAAGAAAAAAGAAGTTCTTCCTAAGGTTATAAATGAAATGAAGATATAATGATTAAATTTAAATGATCAAATGAAAGATCTACAAGCAATAGCTTTATTTTTAAAATCTTCACCCCTTGTGTATGCGTAACTGTAATGAGTTAAAAGCTATTGTAAATCTATAATTCATCGATGGCGAAAGCAGATGCTTTTACTTTAACTTTTAGTTTGCTTTCGAATAACTTTCCTACCATTTTTCAGTCTCATTCATTCGCTCTCACTTAAACTCGCAACAAGATTAAAACAAAACAGCAAAACTTTAAGCCATTAAAAAATGGTAACTGCTGCGAAACATTGAATAATACAAAGTCAAAGTTCAGCTGTTCAACCAACAGCCAGCAACACAATATTTACAGCCTTTTAACTCTTGCGTAACATGTTGCGACATGAAAGAGAAAACATTAAAACTACGCTTAACTACCTAACAATCTAATTTGCTAAGCAGTCATGTTCCAGTTAAATTGAGCGCATCATGACATCAATTTTTTGCATTGTGTATTTTCGTCTGTTATGTAATAAAACTCAATTTTTTCATGACATGACATCAACTTTTCTTTTCACATCAATTTTAATGAAGGAAAATCTAAATACGAGTATTTAAGAGTCTTATTAATATAATTTTTATTATGATTTTACAAAAATATAAATACATAGTATAATAAGTCAAATAATACAATAATAAAAATAACAACGGCAAAAATTGAAGTATAAACTTTTGATCATTAAAACGTTTGAAATATTTTAATGAAATCTTTCGACTTGGAACCAAAAAACAATTATTTTGAAATGAGACCTGGGAAAAAGCAAATATATCGAATTACTTTTAATTTCTAACCTTTTTGAAACTTGAAACAAAGAGAAATGAAAAACACACACAAGATAATAATATGAGAGATAAAAAACTTTTTTCCATTTCTTACCTATATTAAAAAAAATGTACATCGCTTTAAGCGGTTATAAAAAAATCGCTAGATTAAAAATATCAAATAGAGCACCCTGTATAAATAGTACAGTATTAACAAATAATTTCGTACTCTTTCGCATGAAATTTCATTTTCCTTTAATTATTTTAACGTTAGGTAAAAACTTAATTAAAAAATTATTGTGCCTGCCGTTGTTGTAGTTGTGATTGTTGTTGTATGTCTTTCTATTGTAACTGGTGTTTATATGGTTCGCATAATTTATTCATAAAATTCATAAAAAACACAACCAAAATATGCAAAAGTGAAAGTTTCCAGTTCAAGTAACTTGATTTTATTTTGGTTTATTTCTGTTTTCGCTTTTGTTGGAAAACTTTAAATTTTTCGTTTAATTGGAGTAAAATTACACTCTTAACCTACAACTCCTACAATTTAGTCCCAATCTACCTCTCTCTCTCACTCTCTCTTTAGCAACCAATTGCTCTTTCCTCCTACATTTTTTCCGCACTTCATTTCCAAGTTTTTTATTGATCGTAGCTTAAAAGAAGTAGGTTTTTATTATGCTTTACTTCACTGATTTACTTTACTTTATAAAGAAGGCATGACTTTTAAAAATTAACTAAAAACACAGATAAAATTTTAATTTACCATAAACCACAACTTAATTAGACTCTAACTTAATTAACAATGAAGAGTCGTTGATGTCATTAAATAACGTGATCTTTTAAAATAGACAGAAATTGGAAACAATTGGCAACGAAATTACATTTGAAGTGCGTTTTTCTTTCAATCTAAGGAAAACTAAAATTTTTCATTCTCACGGATATAAATATATGTATGATATACATATTGTATTTTTATATATGATTGTATATATAAATAATAGACATATGGAATATATATATATGTAAATATATACAGAATGTGTATATAAATATTCTTTCTCATATATAACTGAAATCGTTTCATTGTGTTCATATATCACACGATCTTTCTGTCCGGCTGTATGACGCCTGCCTTTCTCTCCATCTCCATATCGGTCAATGAATTCGCTCGAATGTACTCGTATCTCTCCATCAGTGTGCACTTCTAACTGTCCCTGTCAAATGCAGTCAACGCATCACTCATATGCAAATCAACCATGAACTTGTTTTTCCCGTCTGGATTTTATTTTTACACCCTACATGTGTACTTTTGGCAGAGTAAAGGATAAGGATTACGGTATAGTAGAATAGAGTATGAACCACATATGTGTAGTACTTGTGTATTGTAATAATATAGATATGGAGTAGATACCATATAATGTCTTGTAGTGGATAGTCTTGTAGTGTCTTATGTAGAGGTGATAAAGTATCTTGTATTAGGTATATATGTATTAGTATATAATAGGTATAAAGATATCGAATATAGTGTAGAATATATGTATACATACATACATCATAGTACAGTTATTTCATTGGAATCGAAATGCATTCATATTAATTAATAAATTTTAACATAATTTCTGAATATCTGAAAACAGTACAAATATATATGAACTAGTTATCGGCTCCTAACCAGGTAAGTATGTATGTAAGAGTATAATATGTGGAAATCTATTAAGCTAGCTTATGTGTAATAAATTTAAATGCTTACTGGACCCATTTTAAACAGCTTATCCCGGCTGTATGTATAAAGATTAAGTTCGAGAGTAATTTATACCAAAAAATATATACGATTTTTCAAATATTTTGCTTGTGATATTTTCGGTAATTTTTCTGTTACATTTTCAGAGTCAAGACTTAACAAGACCGATTTAAATTCGAGAGTAAGCACGATTATATATTAATGCAAGAAGATTGAAAGTATTTAAGATCAATATATATGCGTATACGATTATAAAAGTTTAGTATATTTGGTATTGCCGAACTGGTTGCCATGGAACCGATTCTAATACGAATAAGTAGGGTATTATTTCGACGTCGACCATGTTCGATGCACAGTTTCTCATCTTCTTCTTCCTCTGCACTGTTGTTGCACAGTGTTTTTTTTTTCTTTGCCAAACAGCGTGACCGGACCATGTTTGATGTTTTTATGCGCTTCTAGTTTGGAGAAAAAAGACGACAACGAAACGAAATAAAAGTGTTGCCATTGCATAAATTTTGGACTGTCGCATGGGAGCTGACCGTTTTAATTAAACAACGGTACCTACATTCTTTCAGCATCGTGCCAAGTTAACAAAATGCAATTGCTTGGAATTGATAAAATATTTCCAAAGTTTTTTCAGATTTTTGGTTTTGTTTTTGTTTTTTCACTCTCCGTTTAGTATGCAAATCTATTTCGGTATTTTCAATATTCTTTTTTCTCTTCTGTTTTGGTTTTATGTTCAATATATGCGCCGAATATGCAAATCCTGCGCATCGGCTTCGGCACCGACACCATCATCGACATCGAGGTTTGCATTAAAACAGTGTTCAGGTTTCAGGTTCTATTTTGTAGTTTTTTTTGGAACTTTTGAATGATTGTTTTAATGCAATTGATTTTATTTGCAATGTTAGCTGTTTTTTAAATGGCTTGTTTACTACTTGATTAAATCAAACTTTTATGTTGGGATAATAAAATAATAATACGATAACAAAGGTAATAAAATCCAGCGAAAGAAGAGAGGGTTTTAAAATACTTGAACTAAAATTGGAATCTTTCCTTTATTTGTTGATAATGTTTGTTGTATCTTAAAAGGTGTGTTGGGGGGAAAACCCAGTCGTCACTTAGCTGTGACATTGTGTCAATCAGGTGTGTCTAATTTTCCGTTCAACATCTTTAAACGGGGCGGGGTGAGACCCCCGTTATGAATGAGTGATTGGACTGAAAATAACTGTTGAAAAATCATTAAAAGATTTACTTGTCATAAAACATAAGCAACCTTAGAAACATTACATTGCATTCGATTGTAATGTTACTCAGTATACTCAGACTTTTACCATTGAAGTCAGAAGTGAACAACACTTTGTCATTAACCGAAATCAAGCAAACGAAAGCATCCGGTGTCACTCGAGAGATGCGACTTGACGATACTCGTGACTTCAACAACATGTGAGTCAACATTATTTTGGGCGTGAGTCGTAACTCAAATAAGTATCGTAAACAAATAAGCACTCAGAGATACTCAGTGACAGTGTAAATTATTACTTCCATTAGTTGTTAATAAGTGATGATTACTGTAAACAGACAAACCTAGCAACAACAATGACAAAAACAACAAAAACAAAAACCAAAACAAAGGCAATGCATTGTTTAAGAAACTTGAAAAGCGAAAAAGTGTTTAAATTAACTTTTGGTTTAAAACTTCAAAATGTTGTATGTTTTCTTTTACAAGGATCTCCCTTTTCTTATCTTTCGGCTCTTTACCTTCATTTCTTTATATTTTTTATATGTAGTTTTTTTTGCACTTACCTATCATTAGCAGAGCTGCGGTGAAATGTGACGATGGCGGTCCTGCGAGTCCTGTCGCTCCCAGGGCTGCACCGCCCAGGGCACAGGCTACACCGCCCAAGGCCACGACGGCGATCAGGGCGCGCAACGGCGGTCCAGCAAACCACTGACCGCAACATCCTTTTCCCGAACGCTCCGAAGGTGACCTAAAAACATAATTGGGAAAAAAGGACAAAAAATGGAAAATTAATCTTAGTTACTTTGTGTTGAGGTGTTAAAGTTCAACGACTACGCAAAAACGACCATGTAACAAACTTAAGTCACAATTATTAGGTACTCAGATGTTAAACAGCTGGTTGCCGCAGTTTTGCGAGATATTATCAATGAATGGACCACCCTCTCGTCACCCAAGAATGCAGACAGTCAATATTGAGAACAACGAAAGGAAAACAAAACCTAAAAATCCAAAAGGACCAAAAAAGATCCAAAATCAAGAAGAACCAAAAGAAAACCAAAAGCAACAACGAAAATGTGATTCGTAATGGAATCTTTCTCAAAGAAAGAAAGCGCGGGCGCACGTAAAACTGTTGGTGGTTGCCATCAGGGACACGTTGTGTTTTCTGTGTGGAGACATCAAAGGTGTGGAATGTGGTGAATGAAATCTGGCAACGCTGTGGAACAATTTATGGCAACAGAAGAAACGAAAATATTGTACAAACCCAACAACAACAACAATAAAAAGAGAGAACAACGCAAGGACAACAAAAACATCCAAAACTAAAGGATATGATTAATGATTGTTCTTGATTGTGAATGAGCCAGCGACAACGCGAAAAACGTGAAAAAACTAAAAAAACATATGAGTGGGCGGTGCCGGGAATCCTTATGGGAGGATTGGGGGTTTGTGACTGCAATCCGTTGGCAGAATTCGTTGATGACATCCGCGTTGCTGAGAAATTTTGATTTATGTGTTGATTTGTGTGGCGAAAAAGTCGCACCTGAAAACCAAAGAAAAAACGACAATTTCAATTATGGAACAAATAAAGTGGGAAGGGAAGAGGGAGGGAAGGAGGGAAGGAGTAGGGATGATAAATGGAAGACGGCAGGAGGAGGGAGAGATGAGGAAAATAAAGAGTATTGAATCCATAGGAAGCCTGAAAATATACAGCATTCACGTGTCCTTTATGATTTCTGCGTTTCTCAGGTGGAATATCAACAACAAGAACAACAAAGGTTGCTGATGATGACGATCATGATTAATGACGACATTAATCGTTACTTTAAAAATTAATAATTACAATATGTACAATAATTACTTGACAAATATAATAATAAGAAGGATATCAAGCTACATGGAGGAATACGTGTCGTCAATTTGACCTTGATTTTGACCTTTAAAAATTATCAACTGTTCCATTATAACTCGTTATCATCATTTGATTTTTAATTTAATTTACTTTCATTGGATAAATGAATAAAGTCCTCAAAAATTTCGTATTTTGGACGAAATCATTTTTAAAACCATCAAAATTGACGCATTGTAGAGTGCAAGGTGCAGCATCGAATGGATTCCTTGGATCTTGTATTAAAACTTCAATCAAATGCGTTAAATTGGTTTAAAGCCTTTTGTTCTAGTTTAAGAAAATTCTCCTTATTTAGGGACATTCTTCTGATTTTAGGAACCTCTTCTTACTCTTTTCTACTTCTCCCCGTTCTATTAAATGTTTTTCTAAACTTTTGCTTATGGTTTTGTTTGATTTTTTACAAATCAAAAGTTGTTTTTTTAGTTGTTATCTTGTTGATCTTGATACTCTTGTAGTTATTCTGAATGTTGTTATTGTTTTTCTTGTTGTCTTTTCTTAGACTTTACATACGAGTATATTAAAAACTAGTTCAAGGTTTGTGTACGCACTTTAAATGCGGTTTCTACTAGATATCTGAATACATATTAAATCATGTTTATTTTTATTTATAAACAATTTAGTTTATTTTTAAAACAAGTATCTTTCAAGAACATTCTTTACATTTTTTTCGCAAGTAGCTTTTTAGGTATTCAGATTAAGAGATAATTTTTTTGCGGAATACATTTGATCTGATTTCATTTGGCATGTTCCAATCTGATTGAAATGATATCGATTCGAAATCCAAAAGTTCACCACCGTTTGCAACCACTTTTCACTCGCATTCGTTCATTTATTCATTCATTCATTCAATTGTTTAGTTGAATGACTGCTGAGTGACTGTACTTCATCGTCCGTTCTCGCCGGCTGTCATTTTCCAGCGGCTGCTAACAAAAGCAGCTGTCAGAAGCAAATGTAAATCGCAGCGCAGATCAAGGAACATAAATTAAAACTTTCGCAAATGAAGCGAACTTTCAAAATTTGTTTGTTCAACATGTGAAGGAAGAAAATGGAAAAAAGAAAACCTTATCACAGCGACGTAAAGAAAATTCATTGCTAATTGAAAAACATACACACACATACACCACAAGCTACTAACACACTCACTCACAACAAGCATTCATCTACGTGGCTAGATCAAGATTTAGAAAAGAAAACAAATGAAAAGTTGTTTTTGTTTATCGCGAGATGTTCATCGCGTTGTGAAATTTACTAGTTTGAAAGGAAATTAAAAAAAACCAGAAGAAAACAACAAGTCAACGCTTTTCTTCATCAACATCTTCTTATTAATTTCCTTCTTCTGAGGTTTGCCTCGTTTCTTCTAATATTGAGTACGATAATATTCGTTGTTGAGTACGAAGTTTACGATGATGATGATGGTTAAGTTTTTATGGCCGTGAAAAACTGAGCCATAAAAACGGCGAAGAGTTGTTAAAGTCTGCGAATCGATAACGAAACCTTCTGTGATGAAATAAAATTACCCTTTCGATAAATATTATTGAGGAATAAAATTCTATTTTATGATAAACACTTTGAACGCTTTCTTCTTCTTGTTCTACTTCTTTAGTATTGGTCTTTCTTTCCACATGTTTTTTTATAATTAAATATTGACTTTGGCGTATAATATATCATTTATACAATAAATGTAACTGAATCGGGTTCTGGATTTCGTTTGCAACCTCCAAGCTACCACTCAATTTAAAGCAACGGTAAATGTATTGTATTAAAATCTACAAGTTTGAAAAAGACTTAAAAAAATCTTAGTACTGAAAGAGCTAACTTTCAATTATATCTGAGAGCTTTCCCTTATATAACGGGTTGAGAATATATTCACGTGACCTTTCGTCTTTAAACCCCAGCAAGATCTACGAGTATTAAAGTGTCGTAGATCATTAAAATACCATTAACAGCAAGGATATTAAGTATACTTTGAATTAAATTAATCATATACACATACATACATATGTACATATATTAAAATTATATGTTTTATATTATACAACTTGTTACTTTACTAAAGACTTCAATGATGGTACTTTATTTATTTGTTTTAAGATCACTTATTTTCAGATGATTTATTTTAATATTCATTTTCAGATCAGATAAATTTCTTATATAAGTTATTTAAGACAAATTCTTTTAAGTCCATTAATTTTAAAACTGTTTATTTTATGATCTTTTATTTTAAGATCATTCATTTTAAAGTCAATTATTTTAACATCATTGATAGTAAGATCATTCAGATTAATAATCAATGATGATAATGAGCTAATTGATCTCACTTCTATGAATATTTAAATGAAGAACGTTTATTTTAATATTATGCGTTTTAAGATCATTTATTTTAATATACTTTATTTAAGATATCTTGTACAGATCATGCATTCCATTGTTTGTTTTTCACAAAAGTAAAACCCGGATCGATGAGTATTTCAAGTGTTAATCTAGACTGACTCATGTCAGTATACTTTAAAGGATTATAGTGATTTTTCCTTCGGCTTTTATTAATCTTTATTCGCTTTTATCCATCACCTCCGTATCTCTTTCTCCCTTTCACCCTCTCTCTCCCCCTCCTAATTTAAATTTACTTCCAAAAAAATACCTACTATACTATATATAAAATACTATAAAAAAATAAAAATAAACCAACCAAAATCCATTTCCAACATGCAATTAAAATGATCCAAAGCTTTAATTAACTTCATTCTCACCATTCTTTGTGCTTCCTACTTTCGAAATAATTTTTCATTAATTTTCATTCCTTTTGCCGGCATCTTTTTTTATTAAAAAAGAAAATAAAAACCATTTGTAGATCATAAAATGGTTTTTCCTTTTTATTTGGTTAATTTAACAAAATTTATCTAACTTTTAGATGAACGGCAACAATAACAATAAATATTGGATGATGATGATTATCGAAATAGAGGTGAAGGAAGGGGGCGTTCCTAGCAGTAACAACAACAACATCAACTCTTACAAAAATAACTGGAAGGAAAGAAGAAAACAAGCAAAACCAACGACTACTCGTGGCGGCCGATTCAATTTCTCGTCACTGAAATCCAAAAGCTGCCAGATCTGAATATTAAATAATAACCGATGAGCAAAATTTCTAAGTCAACCTACAAAAATGAGTTTCATCCGTGGTTTAACGCTTGTTTTGAGTTCCATGTAAAAAATTGCGTTTTTCGACCAAATCGATTGCATTTTAATAATAGTTGGCAACACGAACCAGCCAACCAGGCACCATGAGGATATACGTTGGTATGTTTGGCCAGAGTAATTTCCTGCTTTTGTTACGGGTCAACAAAAGCAACAACAATGAAAGAAAACCTGGTCAATTACTCGTAGAGAAGGAAATCGTATGTCGTTTGATTGAAACGGAGATGGTGATGTTGTTGCTGGATTTACTCTTGTTGATGGTGTTGTTAGTATTGCTGTTAGTGTTGTTGTTGTTTTCTTTCTGTTTTACTGTATTTGTAACCTTTTACAAGTTTCCATAACTTCCAATGTTGAAATGTTTAATTTAAGACGTATAATTAAAAGAAAGTAAATTAAAGTAGTCGGAAAAAATACAACAACAACAACTGAAATTACAACGACAACAACAAGAAGAAAAAAACTAAATCTTATCGAAATTTATGCGAAAGTAAAAAAGTATGAAAGAGATACAGAGAGAGAGAGAGAGAGAGAGGAATAGAGAGAGATAGAGAAAAAGAGAGGACGTAGTGAAGAGGAAGAAAAAAATATAAAAAACACGGCTTGCAGTGACTTCAGCCTCAGTTGGTGTATAATTAAAAACAGACAACATTTTTAAAACTTTAACAACACTAAATTTTGCTTGGAGTTCCTTTGAAGTATTTTTTAACTAAAATTCCAATTAAAACTCTAATGAAAACTTTAATGAAATCTCTTTTATGACTCACACTAATTCAATTAAAACACTGATCAATAAATCTCTCAGTTGATGCATTTAGATTAGCTTAATGAATATAATCGCTTTGAAATACTTTTTGTCTTATACTCGTTTACGGTTAAACGGTTTACTACGTTATTACAATGTATAAATACATATGTACTTATATTTATATATGATATTTCATTGATTTTGTATTTTTAATCTCTTTATTGGCTTAAAATAGCAGCTTAAGTCTTTCACGTATATTATTTGTTCTCCTGGAATTTAGGATCATGGAGTTTTAATCAAGAGAAATTTGAGTTTTTCTTGAAATTATTGTGCTTAGTATATAAATCAAAAGAACTATAATTTTTATGATTTCCAGGATAAGATCTTCTAAGACAATAGATTTTCCTCTTTCGACTTTAAAATCGGGGTTTCTTTTAGTTTGCTATCACTCTATCATTCTCTGTCTCTCTCTTTGCTTCTATAGAAAGTGATGATTTCCCAAAAAAACAAAAAATTAGTAAGTATAAATTTTTGTATTATTCTTTAATTTCCTTGTTCAGTATAGAATACATGCGTATACATGTCTATTGTATATCTAAGTAAATCCTATTTAAAGTGTTAAAATTATGATGATCAGCAGAATAAAAGAAAGTAACTAGAAGAGCGATGAGAGAATAAAAGGGAAATGAAACGAAAACTCATGGCTGAAAGTGAATTTTGTTTGAAAATTAACATAAATGAATAAAATGAATGCTTTCTGTTAACTTGTTATTATTTTAAAGAAAAGAAGAAAAATTAAAAAGCCCAAGAAGAAGAAATGTATATGAATAAATGAAGAAGTAAGTAATAAGAAAATGTTTATGTAACACGAAGCGAATAACTTAATGGATATAAAAAAGGAGGATAATTAAATAAAGAAGAAAAGGCAATAAAAAACATAGAAAACAGGAAATGATCCCAAAAGAAAATTTAATAAAAAATTAGATCTTTTTTGAAAAAATATTAAGACGAAGTGATACAAAATAAAAAACTTTAAAAAAGTCAATTTTCGTATTTGAGATCGTATTCGAAGAGCATAAAAAGAAGCATCAGCTGCTTGGAGATAATTTTTTTCCTAATAAAATTTTATTCTTTGTATAATAAACGGCATACAATTAATCTTGTTGGGATTGTTGTTTAGTTGAAAAACTTTTGGTGACAAAAGAAGTGCAAGAATAAAATTAAATTCTGTTTTTAAAGTAAAAAATCTTTACAAAAGCGTGGTACGAACGTTTTTATGTTATAAATATATTAAAAATATGTGAAATAATTCACGAAAACGTGATATACACAGTTATTGAAATGCTGTAAATGACTCTTAAAATTCAAAACACCGAATGGTACACGAACCAAAAAAATCAAGTCACATCTGTCGAGTCACCGCCCACGCAGCGCCCTGAGCCCCTGCCTTCGTCTCCCATGAAATCTATCAAGTAGCTGAAATTGCGGAATATTTTTTAATCTGATTCGCGTTTCTATCGGGCTCTGAAGCTTGAAGTGAAGTGTATCAAAGCGTAGACACGTACACATGCACAAACACATTCTCTTACACACAAACGCACACTTTAAACGCCGATTTAATGGTGCTTGCGTTTGGTGCCACAAATAATACTCGTTAATGTTAGCATCATCGTCAGCTTTTGCTTCAATATTCACATCATTTCTTTCACTTAATCAACATCATTCGAGAGGATTACCACGTCATCCGAATTATTTCCATAATATTCATCCTTATCATAAATCAACATCATGCTCTTCAAGATTAATAATCGTAATTATAATTGCTATTAAACGTTATTAAACATTCGGCATAAATACAGCAACATCATCATCATCAATACCATAGATCATAGATCGATCAGATAATCAGAATCATTTCCACATCATTAGAATAATTTCGACGTCATATTAATCATCATTTTCACATGAACGTAATGATTCGAAATTCCTACAAGTTGTCTTGATCACCCTCCTGACATCTTCCCAATCATCATTATGATGATCATCATTTCCATCATTATTCGCGTACGAATTATCATCTCCTCAACTTCACATACATATGTAAGCAACGTTATCATGTTTCCTATCAACATAATCAGCAACATCTTCATATACATCATAAAATATTCGCATCCTGATGATGATCTTAATAATCATTATAACCTTCACATAATGATCCAGATTATCATCATGATCGCATTTATTATGGTGGAAGTCATCGTGGCAGCTGCTAAATTCAAGAGACGTAATAAAAGCTGTCATATCACACGTCTCGTCATCGTCAGAACAGCAGCAACAACAGAAACCTGTCTTTAGTACTGCTGCAACATGATTTCAACAAAATTTATTATTTATAAGAGAAATGATATGAAAATCATTTATGATATGTAAGAAGCGGATTGATGATTATTCATCACTCAAGTGAAAAAGTTGATGTTACATTAAGGAAAATTTTTTCAGATTTTTCCATTCTTTTTGAAGATTTATTTGACTTTTTTAAACCAAAACAGGTTATTTTATCAATATATTCATTCTGTAAATTTTACATCATCATGAAAACATCATCGTCATCTTCATCATCATTATAATCATCACAATGGAGCGGTGAAAGTCTCACATATAACACCGAAATTATTACAAGATTATTCAGATCTTGTGACATAAAAATTAGAATTTTATTTTAGGAAAGCATCAACAACAATGAAAGAGACAGAAAGAGTGAACTGGAGGGAGAGAGAGAGAGTGAGAATAACAGAAAGAGACAGAATGACAGATCTGATACAACGATCATGCATGAGAGCGGAGCATTCATTGAAATGACCCACTTTTTAACCAACTCAACTCAATGCTAATAAATGAAAACGTGACAAGCATAAAGTCACTCCATTCGTCAGTCAGTCATTCATGTAGTCTGTCAGTCCTGCAGTCTGTCAGTTTAGTTACTTAGTCAAACATCATCCATTTCTTCAATCGTTTAGCTACTTTTTCAGTCGTTTAGCGTTCATGCAATTTAATTTAAGCTAATTCAAGTCAGCTTTTCATGGATCCTCACTGTCCATCTTTACGTTATTTCTCTCCTTTTCTTTCTTTACCACTATCTTTCTCTATCTATCTCTATCTCTCTCTTCCTAATGATGTATCTCTTGTAGACTTAGCAATACATGTGTATATACTCGTCTGTATATTGTAAAATATTAGGTTGGAGTACCTGATGCTATTGCTGGTGTTTTTGTTGTTGTTGTTGTTGTTGTTAATGATGATGTTGCTGTTGCTGATGATGGTTGTCCCGGATGCAGAATAAAGTGACTGAACATTGATGAACTGGACAAAGCAATACGAACAAAAATGCAGGCAACCCAATGTCCCAAACCAATTCAATCAATGAAACAACAAAAACATATAAACGTCTATCTCTCTCTCTCTCCCTCGCTCCCCTCTCCTGTCCTTTTCCGCAAAAGGGTCAAGAGTTTTGCATTAGTTGTTGCTGTTGATTTGAATGACTTTTAATAGAAAATCGTTCGCGTTGAATAATCTTTTTCTTCTTTCTTCGCTCACTTTTCCACAAGTTTTCCTTTTTTTATTCCGCCCCCCCCCCCCATTCTTAGCCACTCCCTTGCTTGTCACTTGAGCTGTCAGGCGGATGACATTTTAAGTTGTCAGCTGCTTGGCATTGCGACAATTTAACTGTTAGCAACACTTAATGGAGAGACCAACGTTGTTTTTGTTGTTGTTATTGTTGTTTCTAATACTATTCACTGCACTCATTGTTGTTGTTGTTGCTGTTGCTGGTTCCAGTTGATGTTGCCAGCTTCTGGTGCTTTCTTTTTTCTCCTTCTTAATTTAGCACGGAGCCATGCAGTTGTCATCGTTGTTAGGGCAGGGAAAAGGGGTGAAGGGGTGTAGGCGAATGTCTGTGCATGTGTGTGTGTGTGTGTGTGTGTGTGTGTGTTTGTGTTTGTGTGTCAGAAACAAGTTAGTAAGCTCAAGCTTAAGCATGTTGTTTCTCTGTTCTATTTTCTGCCTCTCGCTTTTGTTTCGTTCTCGTTGTTTTTCTTGGGATATCTTTCTGCTGCTTTTTCTATTATTTTTCTTAAACTCTTAATTCATCAACTCTTTGCTTCAGCATCAACTTCAGAAGCTAAGGAATCAAGCAGCTGCTTCCAACTGGGTCAGTTTAACTGAATGAATATCTAATCCTTGAGTTAGTACAAAACACCTTTTTTTACGTCTCTTCTTAAAGGTTTTTGGGTTTGCTTTCGTTTTGAGCATTGTTGTTTTCACTTTAATTGGGTGAATGTCATCGATTTTTTTTTTGTTTAGTCGCCATTTTATTTGAACTGACCTTTCTTAATTTATATTTGACAACAGTAAAAAGTACTCAATAATAACTTGTTATCTAATACTTTACTGAAAATGGTTTTTTAAACTGCAATTATTTCCCTTTTAAAAAAGAAAGAAAGAAAACAAGACAAAAACACTAAAAATAAAAGTGATTCTTTTTTCAAATCGTGTACTGATTTTGTACTGAAAACAAGAAAGAAACCGAGTGTAAAATGAATGGATTAATTAAGGTTTTTGCACGTTTTCGTCGTACAACTTTCAATTAAAAGAAACCGAACTAAGAGAGAAATAAAAATTAAACACAAAGCATTTGCGCTGTTGGCACATCATTCCAACGAAACGTCAAACGAAAGAGACAAAGAAAAACTGTCTTCAGGACGTGAAGTGAAAGAAACAAACACATGTGGGGCGAGTGTGATGCCTCTGCCTCTGCCACCACCACCCACTGCTTTCGTGACCATCTAAGAAAAAAAGTGAGACGGAGAGAATTTTTTTTATTTAACTAAAACACGAACAACGATCGTACTCAAAAAGCAATCGAAAGGCCGACCGACCGAGTGTCGCAGAAACGACGTCAAACGTGGTTGCCATCGCTCGCTAGTTTAAAGGGCGAAGTGTCACAACAACAACAACTGCTATTTAGCTCATACGATTTACATACGCGATTTCCACTTGAGTCTCTTCGGTACTTGACTGAGGCGGCTGTTGTTGTTGGTGGGTTTTACGTGTGGTAATTGATAATTGGTGTTGTTGTTATTGTTCTTGCTGTTGTTGCTATTGTTGTGGTTGTTCTCACTTTCAACTTGGACTCCAGTACTTATGAAGTAGTTATTCCAAGCAAGTGGCCCCGTTTGTCGGCGTTGCGTGATGGTTTTTTTAATGGTGTTTTTCGCGTGTGGTTTCGTTGTCTTTTCGTGTAGTTTTTATTCGTGTAGTTTTCTGTTATGGCTCTCATTATTAAATGTCGGTTGTTTAGCAACCCGAAGGCGCTAAAATTTAATTGAAGCGTTTTAATTGCGTCTCTAAGTCAAGCTGTAAAAATTACGAGTAGTATTTAAGTTTTTAATTACTAAAGGCTTCTCTTTTGTTTATATTCTAAATAAGTACTGCTTGCAGGGGGTGTGTAATTAATTCACAAACGTGGGATGGTTTAAAGGACAGAAGTTATTGCAAAACATGGTACTTCACGTTGCTGTCCATCATCGTCATCATCACCATCATGAGTATGTCAACGATGACAGGCGATGCAGGGGGTGGAGTGATGCATAAGCCATGAATTTTAAAGCATTTCACTTGCTTTCGCTCACCAAATAAAGCAACCGGCGCGGAAGAAGCAACAACAAAAACAACAACAATAACAACAACAACAACGCCCCGTTGTATTTCATACGCATTCACTCATAATTTGTTCTGAAGCCATTAAATGAAAAATGCAACACTGTATTAAAAGCAGCAGCATTCGGAGTAAATCGTGTGAGCAACATTTATAATTCACACATACAAACACACAAACACACACACATACACACATACACACACATACACACGCACACTACGAACGAAAGCACGCATGATTATGCAACGTAAACAGGAAGAAAAGAAAGTGAAAAGAGTGAAAAGCGCATTGAAAAAAGATGAATGAATGAATGATTGAATGGATGGATGGATGGATGTATGGATGGATCAACTGGCCATCATTACGAGTTTCCGGAGTCGGATTTCATGTTAAATGCATTGAAATATTCCGCCACATAGCAGCGCCACCTACTTGAGGAAATGGAGAGTTTATCGAGTGCTTCCTTAACCCATATGCAACCAGGTGGGTCCAGTTATTTGACTCAATAGTTCAATAGTTGTATTACATCAATTAATTGGTGTAATACAACTTTTCGCAGACAAAATAAAACAAAACACGCTTATTTATAATATTATTTAATTGCAATTGCTTAAATTTAAACAAAAACTCAATGTAATTAGGAAATAAAAGTAACATTTTACAAGTAATGAAGAGACAAAGAAAATGCTCACAAATACTCAAAAATATTAAAGAAAGAAACGGAAATCTTATAAAAATCAACGACTTAAAGGGTCAATTTACAGATTACGGCCTGGTTACATGTAAAGTCTTAATAACTTTAATGTAATGTGTAACTTTAGCACTTTATTAATTTTCATGACAATATTTTTTATAAAAAAGTGTTTTTACCATCTTCCGTAATCGTTATTAGAAGCGAATGCAAAAAAAAAACACCTACTTTTCTTTGTTATTTTTTTTAGCTGTAAAATGTTACCGATGTGCCGATGATGATGATGATTGTGTTGATGATTATGATGGTGTTGTACTCTCGTAACTCATTCCTCGAATGTGCTCGTAAAATACTCACTCAGCAATAATTTGAAATGCATTAAAATGATTAAATTTTGTGGTACATGAAAAACACACACACATCATCAACAAAAAAGGGGATAAAGTGAAAAAAATGGAAAATATAACCATCGAATGTGGAAAGCGAAGTTCAGCAAACTTTAATACATTTTATAATATTAACGTGGATACAATAAATAGAAGAAAGGAACAAAAACACAAGCAGAAACGCGATACACTCGGCGAAACACATGCAGATCCACAAACAGATGCATGATGCAGATGCAGATGCAGATATAATGTAAAGTTCATTCCTTTTGATGAAGAAGTTCATGAAGTTAGCGAAACTTTACGAAGCAGAAGAAGAAGAAGTGAGCCAATTTGAAAATTGCAAAATATCGCTGCGCCTCCAAAAAATATGCAACACGAACAGAAACTTGGACAGAGTAAAAACACAGACAGACGGCTGCTGTTGGTGTTCAAAGTGTTCTGCCGCAAGGAGGCGGATAACACACACAAACGCACACACACACATACATACACTAAGGCACATGAATACACACAGAATTCTTGCAGGAAAACTTCTAAAAAAAAATTCCTTTTTCCTTTATTATAATAAAGTTAATAATTATTAGAGTTAATAATTATTAACTCTTTAAAGGAATGAAATTCTTCATATTCAAAATAAATGCATTTAAAATTTTTCTACAATAATAAATGTTGCTACATTTCTTCACACCTTTTTAATGAGAACAAAAATATTTTTCATTTGTAAAAAACAAACAAAAACATTCAAACGAAACGAAAGATTTTCAAATATTTTCACATTTAATTTATAACAAAATTTAAAAATAAAATGTTTCACTCTGCTTTTATTTCTAAAACAAATCTTTTCTATTTTTTTATGTATTCTTTTAACAGTTTTTAATTTCGTTTTTTCGCTTCTGTTCGTTTGATTCATTTGCTCCCATTTTTTATGTGGTTTCGTGTGGCTCCACATGATATTCATTCGTTTTTCACTTCTCATGTGGAAAAGCGTGGCGAACGGTGAACAGCGAAACAGTGTTGCCAGATGGTCAGACTATCAAACTAATATTGCATCTGTTGTGTTTATTTATTATGGACAGATTTCGTAAACAGTTGATTTGTGGCTCATCATTATGATTATCATCGTAACATCTTTACACATCTTCAGCAACATTATCGCCTTCTTCACTCTTCATGCTCTATCATGTCGTATTTATTAACATCGCCACTATTCTTTAATAGTATTATTCCATCACTTTTTTGTTCAGTTTTTATTATGTTGTAAACTGTGTTTATACACAACCACTGTTTATATGTAAGCACAGAATATACTTTTACAGTTTATGTTTATACGACATTTTAATGAATATTGATTTCTGAGAAGGGAATATAATCTGCTTTTCTATGGATAAATTAAATGGATACTAATTTTAAAACAATGCCAGTCACCCCCACCTTCTTGCAACATGCATAATATTTCAATATCCTCTGCATTCCTCTGAATAACGACTCAGAAACAATGAAAAAATGTCAGCATAGAAACTAAAAAAGGAATTCCAAAGTGAAGTTGATCAAAATCAACTTCCAGCTTCTGGTTGAAAGCGAACTTTTGGAGCAGAGTAACGTGATTTTAGAGCCGAAAATCGTTGCTAATCTGGAAATGGGGCCATTAAATTTTCCCAACAATAACAAAATAAGAGGACTTCCCAGCCACTCTATTGAACGATGACAAATCGAAATTTCAATAAATGTTGCACGAGTTTCATTTAAAATGTTGCAAAGAAAGAGAAAAAATACTTGACAGTGGTCACTCTTTTCTCTTTTTTACGCTTTTAATGTAAACTTTTTTAACGTATCAACGACCTCGACAATGAAATATAATAAAAATTAAGAAAAAGTCCTGCATAAAAATTTATTATGAAAATAATTCGAATATTCGATAGCATATTTTTCGGTCTTAAAGACCACTAATTTTTGAGGTTTTTCTTTCTTTTATTTCTGGTTTTTTGACGAATCTGTTGTTGTAATATATGCAAATTAAGGTTGCAATAAGTGAGTCCTTCAATTTATTTTCGAAAACTTCGAAACTCTGTCTGTCTGTCTATTGGAATGCCTGTCGTCGACAGATTCCGCCGATATTTCGATTACTTTTTGTGTTTCTCCTTATTTTTTCTGCTCTTCTTTTTTTTCAATTTCAATGATTTGCATAAAAAACCCGTATCGAAAACAAGAACCGAGGTGAAACCACTTCATGACCAGAAACGTGAGCCAGGACTGGGATCAGGACCAGGAGCAGTCGTCTTCTTTTGTGTCGTTGTCGCTTTCGTCGTCGTCGCCATCGTCGTCATCGCCGTCGTAACTAAAATTTGATTTCGATTCGTTTTACAGCGTAATTTATCCATATTATGCGCTTTGCTAGGCTTCTCTTTCCACTTCCCACTTCTACACCCAAGCCTATTCCCTACTTCTACACTCCCTCACTTCCCTACTTCTTCTATAACAGTACTGTTATAAACGCTACTCATTTCGGGCAACGGAATATTTTTAATGGTCCTTTTTCGAAATGCTGACTTTTTTTTGTTTTGCATACTCTTAAGTTTTGTTTTTATCCTTTGACTGCTCCCCCACCCATCATCTTTTTATCATTCCGAATCTAACGCGGGTTTGTGCAGTTGTCTCGGTTCAATTCAGACGATAGTCCGAGTGGGTGGCCGAGTGAAGAGAAACTGAGGCAGCTTAGAATTCAATTTGTTTCTTTTTATTTCTTTTCCTTTGTTCTTTCTTCCCCTACTCTTTATTTCAGCTCTCTGTTTTATTCGCAGGGTATCGTGGTTCAACCATTTGTACCTTTTCTTATCCAATACGTTTTTGTTCATTTATATGCCGAGCATGTTTTTATCGCCGGGTTTTGATTCGTTATCCTTTAAGTTCTTTTTCTTCACACTTCTAGTAACTGTACTTTTGTGACAAGTCACAAGATTCCGGTGGTTGTAATATTTTTGTCCCGTTCTTGATGTCATCGTCAACTTCGGAGACATACAAAGCAGTCGTTTCTTTAAGTGTTGCCTACTTCGAGAATTTCAGCCCCTTTTCATTAAAAATAGTCTACGTTTTTATCTCGTCTCCTTCCTCATTTTCCCCACCTCTTCTTATTATCGATCATCTTGTTTTTAGAAGCTGTCGTGTCTGAAATCTAAACTTTAAAAGATTCGTTATTTTAAAACTCGGTTAATTGTTTTTCAATTGAATTAATTTATGGGGATTAATTATAACATACATTATAGATATATGTATGTTATTTAGTATACGGATGTCAAATCATTATCAGTATTATTATCTACTGTTATCTTAAAAGATCTGACCGAACATTTTCACAGATGCCAAAGGTTCGCATTGATCAAGATATATAAGGGAAAAACCCCACGCCCATTTCATTACCAGATATAATTCAATAAATAACTAAAGCTTAAACTAAAACTTGTATTTTGATTGTATTATATTGCATTTTGTTGTAGACAATGTTATATGTTTAGTAATAGGATTGTTGCTGTTGTTGTTGGTTGTTAGTGAGTTGTTGTTGATGAGTTGAAGTTGTTTTATTACTATTTTCATAATACATTTAAAGAAATTATTAAGCAAGCATGTTCAGTGGGGTGTTAAGACTCTTCGTTATTCATCTCTTAATTTTTTTTTCCTAACTAAAAACCAGTTCGTATTTTTTTTTCTTGTTGAATTTTGTTGAGTTTTCCACTAATTTTGATAGTTTTTTAATTTATTTATTACCCGATTTTATGCGGTTTCTTTACCCTTGACACGTGGATGTATTTTGTGCGAGTCTGCTGTCCGTTTCGCTGTCGGTCTGTCTTTCAGCTCAGAACATGTAATAAATATTTTATTGAACGAATGATGATTCATCTGACGTAATCGCGTGTCTCACATGCATTCCAGCGGATAGACAGACAGATAGACAGACAGACGAATGAAGCAACTAACCGTCCATTCGTTCATTCAATCATCCACCCATTCAGCCAACCGTTCCACCACCTCATTTTTTGGCTCGTTTGCTCAACTCGCCGCATGAACATTAAAGAACCATTTAGTAATTTAATGATCATTAATCATGAGCCAGAATATGTTCGAAGAAGTGTTTCAAAAGCACGAACTTGACCGAAGCACCATGATTTAGTTATTAGAAACATGAATTCGTTTGTCTGTTTGTTTGCCGGATGGAGCCGGAACGGAAACGGATATGCGTTTGAGTAATTTTCCTCGAAAGTGTTTTTTCTTAATTGGCAATGAATAACATTTCATCAACGAAATACTAGCTAAAAGTTCATCGAAAAACTTTCATCACTGAAGAAAATAATCACAACGACCAAACAACACAAATAAATATTTCAACAAATAAATCAATAATTAAATAAACAACTAATAAAATCAATTAATAAAGAAATAATTAAATAAATAAATAACTAAAAAACTAGTTTATTATTCATTTTGCAACGTTTTCGATCGATCACCATATCGATTCTGATCATTGAGAATCTGAATCAGATCGCAGAGTGATTTGTTTGTTGTTGCAAAATTTTCATTTAAACACACACTGAATGTAGATCAATCAGATGTCATCAAGCTGTCACTTTTGACAGTTTTGACAGAGAGATGCTGACTTCAAAGAGTTGTCAAATCATGAGTGAATTCTAATAAAATAACTTTTCCTCTCTGTTGAGGACTATTTTCAGATATAGTTTTGAAATGCTTAGTTTTATTTTTGATATTTACTTGATTAAAATAATTGAATTAGAGAGAAATAAAAGAGTCTAATTTTTTAGACGATCACTAAAGAAACTACGTTTTTAAATTTTCAAAGAAGTTTTAAGAAAGAGGCAGAAAAAGTAGAAAAAGAATATAAAGAAGAGAATAATGGGGAAGAAAATGAAGATTTCTACATCTTTAGAAAAAGAATGAGTTTGAAAGCGAGGGAAGCCGAAATCCTTAGATCCATGATGCGCTCCTGACTCTTGACCGCTGATCGGCTGCTGGACGCGCAGTGAAGTTGAATCTATTTTTGTGCTTCCATTTTTTCCATTTTCAAGAGAACGAAATATTTTTAGCTCTTCATGTGTCCAATTTCACTTCTCATTTAAGTGTGAAGTGTGTCAAGTGTGTCAACAGAATCGCATCTACAAAAAAAGTATCCAATCAAATCGTCGTTAGTCGTTTCCTTTACGTTCGTTAAGCGTTGCCAGATGATCCGTAAACTTAACTTAAGTGACATGGAGTCAATAAAAAGTTGCATAAAAATGTTGCACTGCACAAAAAGCGCCAACAATAACAACAGCAAAACAAAAAAATTTCTCGGAATTCATCCTTCAAAGAAACAAACCTATTTTATATACATTTGTTCATATACAGATATGTACTCGTAGATATATATAAAAAAACAAGGGAAGGAAAGGATTTTATTTTTCTTTTTCCTATCTTTTTCTTTATTCCTCGTCATCATCATCATCATTTTGCGATTTGAATCTATCGTATTTTTTAGTGACAAATCCAGTTTTTTCAACATGTACATCAACATTCGTCGTTTTTTTGTTCCTTTTTTAAGCCAACACGTTTTAGCAATTTTAGTTTTCAAATTTCAACGAAAGCGAAATTCTGTGTCACTCGGGAAAAAATCGAACACCAAAAAAATAGTGTTTCAAGCAGAAGCTTGAACTTTAACTCATTCAGCGTTAAGAATTTTATTTCTGATTTGGATATTCGCTCGATGAGAAGAAAAGATTTGAAATTCAATACAGAACTTTTCGATTAACTGTCACAACCTCAACTCCCCCATGTCTCTTTTTCATCTTTCTTTCTCTGTCCTTCTCATTCTTTCTTCTCTCCCTCCTCTTCCCCAAACCTTACTTAACTAATGACACAAGTTATTGCCACTTGTCATCGACAGTTGAGTGAGTTTGTCTGTTTGTTTTTTCCAATTACAACCTTTTCAATTAACTAAAACTAGTTGTCAATCTTGCCATTTTGTGGTTCCTTTTGCAACGCTGCATCGCGGTCGTCTGTTGATCGTCTCGTCTGTTGAGACCGACTTTGAAGTGGCTGTCATATTTGAAGTTCTCACCTTTGATGTGGTCAACAAAGTAAACAGTCTCAATACATAAAAACAACACATAAAAAACGAGTAAATATCTGTAGATGTAAACGAGTATAAAGAGTATATAATGTGCATATGTGTATAATGTTCATATGTGCATAAGTAAATAGATACGAAGTTTTTACTTCATCCATTCATTTTTTGAAGGGTTCGAATAATTAAAGCTTAACAATAAAGCGAAATTTTGCAAACCTGATAAAAGTACCTCGTAAACCTTTTAAACATCACAATTGAAATATTACTCGACAAAATAAACATTTTTGGGGACATTTTTATTGAAACACTTTAACAGTATTCACTATTATACTACTTACCATGCTCCTGTATGACTTTTCGACGGTTTTACTCACAGAGAAGAGTATTTAAAAAATAAATGAATTTAACTAAAACGTATGATTGTAAAGAATGGACTAACACTTTGAAGTCTCTTATAAGATATTGCTTAATCCGTGAAGGGTTGCTAACTTTGGCTTCTATAAAACAGTGGTTTCTCAATGGGTCCTCTTTGAAAGTATCGGTTTTTAGTACAAAGACTTTTTTATAGCCAGGTCACTTAAGAAGATCATCGCACGTTTAACGAGCAATAATGAAATCCACAAATGGTTTTGATCTACAGATAAAGCTACAAATTGTAGATGATGATAATATAAGTAGGTTCACTTTTAATAGTATCGTGTTATTTATGTCTTTAAATTTAATCGCTCTTCACGAAAGCTTCTTTTCTCTTTTACATCCCGTTTTATACGATATACGATATTTTCAAAACCATTAAAGAATTTATTTATTCGCCGTACACGAAATATCATTTCTCACCATCAGCAACGCTATTCAATCCCCGTTTTTTCAGTGGTCCATTTAATATATTGTATTTCGTTCAGATAAGAAGCCGTCATTAAATGGTATTTATGTGGGCCACAGCACCACATCCCATTCGTTGGCGAAACTAATGATTTATAGGGAGGAAATTGCGTGATACTTACATCATGCAGGGCCTCAAAACCACATCAAGTTCGAACATCGACAAACCAACCAACGAACTAACATTACGTAATATACGTTTAAATGGAAGAACCATAAAAGTGCTAAATTTACGATATGCTACGTGTAACTACAACATACAAAATTTAAATTACACTGGAAATGGGTATCAAAAAAAGGGAATATAAGAAGAAGAAGAGCAGAAACAAGATAAGACATTATAATGCGGGTGGAAAAACTTTTATGATTACGTAAAAAATGTTAAGAGGGGGAAAAATGGGAAAAAAAAGGTGCCCTGTAATTTCCTAGATTTGTCTAGTAACTTTAACGAGTTGCTTGCTTATCTTTAGCGCCAGGCTCGTTGCTTCAAACGGGAAGGAAAGAAGGAGGGAAGGAAGGACGAATGAAAAAGTTGAGTCGAACGGAAATGAAGTACAGCAGGGTAAAAAAATAGGTGAACAAAAAATATGAGGGCGTTAAAAAGAGGGAAAAACTCGCACTTAAAATCACGCAATGAAAGAATACACTTTGTGGAATGTGGGAGGAAAATTGACAGCTTTGATGAGTTTGACAGCAGAGAAGCATATAAAAATAAAAATATTAAATACATGAGGAAGGTGGTTTTTGAACCACCTCGTAAACCTTTTAAAATAAGCCTTTTTAAGTAATCCTGCTTTACTGAGCCTCTTAATGACCATCAGCAAATAACAGGAAATAATATGATAAAGAAGAAGAAAAAGAAGAAGAAAAGAGGAGGGACTAGAAACAGAAGTCTATTTTTCTACCCTGATATTTTTAAAAAGCTCGAATTTATTTATTTTATAAAGATATCGTGATTCAAGAAAGGAATGTTTTAAAGAGCATATCAGAGGTTAAGATGGTACCTTAAATGATACAAGAGGGTTAATATTTACTATAAATAAGAGGTTTCATCACACCTCTTGGACTGAACCTTTTATTAAAAGGAACCCTCTAGAAACCCATTACACACATTTACACCATATTTTATATAACTTAGTCTCTTTTCTAAACTTTTGGGAGTTTATTTATAGACAAGTTATTTATGTCTTCTGAACTTTTGATATACGAGTATATATTTTGACAGTTGTTTTATTTTGTCTTATTTTTGTGGAGAACACATTTCTTAAATAAACTCCAAACTACACCCACCTCCTCAGCCACTTTTCGACCTATATATTATATTAACTTCGCCGATGTCACTGTCACCCTTTCACTGACGCTTTTGCTATCATTGTCAATTCAATTTTCAAAACTATCGAAAGATTTTAAGTAAAGGAAGGGCTCTGTGTTAAAGTAGCTATTGATTTTTAATCTTTCCCTTTCTTTATGAATCACTCTACACTTCACACTCCACAATCGATATTCCACAAATCAGGCTCACTGTCTTAAGTTACCCCCCACGAAGTAGAAAGTAATCAAGGGTTGAGTTTCTAATTAAGCGATTAAGTACTGGAAATGCGGTTCCTTGGCTTAGCTTCTCATCTCACACCATCCCTCCTTAACCACCCCCTCACTTAGCCAGGGCACACTTATAATTGTGCACGTGACTGGCTGATAAGAAGGGGAAACCTGATGGGCCACTAGATACTGTGTACACACTCTTTAATCGATTGTGTCTTTAAATGGGTTTGGTGCATTTCTCTTTTGTCTGATGTGGGAATTATTATTTGCAGATGACAAACAGATTAAGTTACAGATAAGATATTAAAAGGTAAGCAAAATTGGGTCTTAGTCATGGTGATTTTAGGATTAGATACATCATTAAAAGACAGAACGAAAACTGTATTTATTAATAAGATAAAAGAAGAATCTGGAATATTGTCTTTCGTGTTCAAATTTAGGAAAGTATCAACGATATATTTAACAAAACTATTGTCTCATATGCGAGTTTATGCTTAAATAATAATGAAAGTCATCGAACTACGCCCATATTTACAATAGTATGTGATGTGACTTTTAGTAGAAAACTGTTTAGAACAAGGAATTTTATTTTTTTATTTTATTTTTGGCCTTTATACTTTTTAATGTTTTTTGTTGCCCAAAACCGAAACCCAGATTGAGACAAACTTTTTGTTGTTGAAACGAAACCGAAAAAAATCTGGGCATTCAACCGAATCCTCGCCTGGGGCCCTCAGCTACCTACCAATAATAATAATAATACGTGTGGCCACCAGATCCCGGATCGGCTGCCGTTGATGCCGTTCAGTTTTGGAACCAGTTGTGTTTGTTTTTGTTTTGCTTTGCAGTTTGTGGTTTTTGAGTCATGGTTGTTGATGCTCTCTCTCTCTCTCTCTTTATCTTTCCCTTTGTTCTTTTGGAATATATAAAAATGGAATATATAAAATTAATGGCAACAACTCAGCATTTTTTTTTTACTTGCAACAGCAGACGGCTAACAACAGAAGCTAAAAAGCCTGAAGCAAATTGATAAAAACTAAAATTTAAATTATATACAATATAAAAAAAGCATGCTTTCGAACCGACGATTTCTGGCCAATAATTTGAGTAAAGGTTTGAAACAAATGATGAAAGAGGATTGATAAAGAGAGGCTTTAATCAAAGCGATCAGTTGCTCGGCAGTTGAATTGAAAGATACTGAAACCCACTGAAAGGAAGCAACTGAAAAAAATTGATGATCGAATTTTAACAATTGTTCTCACAGTCTTCTAACTAACGAATATTCTTCAACAGTCTTCTAACTTGTATTAGACTTTAAAACTAATTAAAAGGGTCCTTTAACAATCCTCTAGTAGTTTTTAACAGTCTCTACAAAACAGAATTCCAAATATTTATAAATTGCATGGAACTATTATTAATTCGTTAATTAAATCAATCAAATTAAACTTGAATACTGCATGACAACAACTTTCTAAAGTTGTTTAAAAATTTATCGTTATTTATTTTCTTTCATAGCCAACGATTTCTCCTCCTCCTTCTCCTCCTCCTCCTTCTCCTCATCGTCCCCTTCCATCTTCGCTTATCACTTTAACCAGCAAACAAAAGGCTATAAAAAAACCAAAAACAATTCAGGAAACACAATTTTTATCCACTTAAATTGATTGCTCCTGTTTTCGAGAAAAATGAGGAGGGGGAGGAGCTACAAATAACGGTGTTTCCATCTGGTTTTTTTTGCCGTTTCCGTTCTTTTTAGCCTAAAGAAAAAAACAAGAAAAACAAATATGAGGGCATTTTTTTTGTTTTTGGCCAATTTAGGCAAATAGCCAAATGATAGACGCAAGTCGAAGAAACGGCTGAAAAATTGTTGCTGTTCAGGATTAGTTTTAGATGAGTATAAAATAGGGAGGATAGAAGAAAGGTGGGCTTAGCGGAGCGTAAGTAAGAACCCCGGAGAATGCAGCAGAAGTGAGAAGAATGGTCGAGTGTGGTAAATTGCGTAGATTAGAGAGGGAGAAGCTGGAGCTGGGGAAAAAGTTATAATTCACTAGTATTCCGTGAGAAAACGCTGAAAGAGGGGGGGGGGGGGGGTGTTTGGGCGGAAGTTGAAAACAAATTAAGCTCAGAGCAATAAATTAGCAACAAATTGGAACCGAATGAACGAATGTATGAATGAATAGAATGGAGAACACAGAAGCAAGGAATGTTTATGTGTTGGACAAACATTTGGACTTCCGATTCCAATGTTGACAAATTTAATTAATTATTTTAATTAGTTGTGGACAAATTTATGTATTCGCTCTATTAAAAGCAAACCCGAGCTGACCAAAGTTCGTAATTGAAGTGATTAAATTAAAACGCATTCACTTTAATGAAAACCTGCGAATTTATTTTTGGTTTTAAGAAAACCCGACCATTTTTATTCACTAACTCTTAAGTAATTTCATTTTCTTATGAATTGCATTAACTATTATATTTAGCCATTTTAGAAGATATATAAAAAGTTCTAAAAAAATAACTAGTTAAATAAAAAGGTTTTCCTTTGAATGTTTTGATGATTTCTTTTTAAAATTCATTTCAGCTCAGCATCTTTTTATACCATAATCTTTCTTAAATCCCTCAAAATTAATTACTAACTTTGTTGGAGCGACCCCCGGAATCGTCTGAATGACCGACCCAACTGCTGCCCTTCACTTTAATCGTTTAAGACGCTTTTAAATCTATTTAAAGCTATTTTTAAGAACACAAGAATAAAGAACACAAGGAGCTGTTTGATGAGGGTGCGAGAAGGAGGGGAGTTGAGGAGGTGTATAGGTGGGAAGGTGAAAATTTAAAATTCCCGAAGATTCGTCATGCTTCATTCACAGAAGGATCCACAAAAGAAGCATCCAGCTGTTGTTGTTGTTGTTGTTGTTGTTATTATCATTATTATTATAGATGGTGGTGGTGATACTCCCCTCTCACTGCCATATTTCACTCTGTTGCTGGCATTCATAACCGTAAAAGCATGTTCCTTGATTTGGACAAACGAACCAAGCAACAACAATGCGAATCATGGGAGTGAGTAGATGAGGGTGGGTGTATCCATCTTCATAGAATCTAAGGGTTGTAGAGAAGGAGGAAGATAAAAGAAGTCTTTCTGAATAAAGTTAGTAAAATGAACAAATTTGATTAAGTTATAAAAAATGTTGGGTCATAAACACAACACGTCACATCCCAGATATACCCATACACATGCACACATACGTACATGTCATGCTTGAAGAAAATACCAGCAAACATGAGATATTTTTTCCTTTACCTTTAGAAAAAGTGGCGAAGTTTATATTCACCATGAATCGAGTACGAATTAATGAAAGCTGATTACTTAATTGAATCAATTTTGTTTTTATTTTAGCATAAATATATTAAAATGTCCCTAATAAACGGAAGGAAATTCTCTGCAAAATAACAATATTCTCAAGCTGAATACGTATCTTTTATAGTATATGACAACAGCGAGTATAATTTCCATTTCCAGTTCGTCGCTTCGATTGGAAAATTTTACTGTTATTAATTTAATTAATTTAGTGTGTTATTATAACTGAAAAATTTCCACTTACGAGTAAATATCGACCCTCGACTTCAATCGAAACCATCGACTTATCGCTAGCTTCTGTGCAACTCCAACAAATCTGCTGAAATTCACAGCATGTGGCTTCAATTTTATGACACCAGCGATTAGCTGCTGCAGATAGAAAACAGGCGACATCCTGCTGATGGGCGACGTTGGGGCAGAAGGAGAGGATAAAGAAGGAAAGAAAGATAAGAATCTGACTCGCTGACTGACTCAAGCAGATATGCTAGAAGAACAAGTAAAAAATTTAAAATGCAGATTATTTTTCTTTGTCCGGAAAAAAAATCACGCAAACAGAATCAAAACGCATGCTGCAGATGGTGCCACAGAGAAAAAATGTTGATTAACCAACGCAAAAAAATATATAATAAAAGAGAAGGAGAAAGAGAGCGAGAGAAAGACTGACAGAGAGAGAGAGAGAGCATGAAAATCAACTGTAGTGCCGTTAAACGGAAAGTAAAAAATGCATGCAGAAGAAATGCACACGGATGACTGCGACGCAACTGACGCCGATGACTCGTTGGCCGAGCAGCAGAGTGCTCGTTATATAAAAAATAATGAGGCGACAACGACGACGCCGACCACATCGTCGAAGATGAAACTAAAAACCAAAGCAGCAGCAAAAGGAAAACTCAACGTTGTTGTTGTTTTTGTTGTGTATGGTTTCAGGATGTGGTGTCTTGTTGTTGTTGTTGTTGTACAGAGAGGTACCAAAGATTGGTGAATTGTTTTTCTTGTTTGCTAAGATTTGTAAAGAGTCTTTGCAACTTTCGCAACACTCCAACTGTGATGAGGCTGGGGCTGCGCTGTCGACGTTGTTGGCGTCGCTGCAGCTTGTGGTTTACTGTGTGTGTGGGTTTTAATGTGATAATAATAATAATAAAAGACAACAATAACAACAACAACAACAACAACATGATCATAACGTCGAACTCATGCAGATGCAACCAAAGACAATGGAGACAAAAGAAAATCTGCGCTGTTGTGGAGAAAGTTTTTCCACAAATTTTTGAAAACTGAAACTTTTGTTTTTTTTTCTCTGTTCAGTTTTGTGTTTGTTTCTTTTTCTTTTTTAATAATAAAGTAGATAATTTGTTATTGTCTTTCCAGTTGTTGTTGTTGTTGTTGTTGTTGCTGTAGTTGGGTTCACTCCGATTTCTTCACCAGTTGACTCTCTTCTCTCCTCGTTGTGAAATCTTAATAGTTTGTGAAAATTAAGGAGTTGCTACTGCTGATGTTGTTGTTGTTGTTGTTGCTTCCGTTGGTGGATTGCAACTCATATTTAATGGATGATTAGATTTGATTAGCTGGTCAAATGATGAATAATGATTGAATTTAGTTACTTTCAATAATTATTTATGTAGCTTTGGTTGTTGTTTTTCAGATATTCAATGAACCCATTCTTTATATTGTTACTTTTACCTCTTTCGATCCCTCTTCTATTGAATTTCTTGGTCGAATCCCCTTCCTTTTCTTCTTCTTCTTCGTGGACACAACCATCAACTGCGATCCAGCAGCGGATTTCATTGTCTTCGGCTTCTCTTTTTTTGTTCATTAGAAAATCTGAGAACTCATCAAAAGATTTACACACAAAAACTTTAAAAACTCGCAACAACAAATTTTATGGCTTCAAAGTTTAAGTTTATGCATCGCACATGTTTTGGAATTGATTAGTTTCAGAAGCAAACAATACCGAGAGTAGTATCGCTCGCTCCATCTCTCTCTCTCTCTCTGTCTCGCTCTCTTTTAGACACCTAACCAATTTCGAAGAATTGAGATCGCGTACGTGTGTTTGTTTGGTGTTTTTTCCTGCACTATTTTTCTAACAGTTTCTATCTGCTTCCCCTCCCCTTCACTTGGCAACGCCTCCTTTGCTCCTCGCCCCTTCGAGTGAATTATGTTATTCTTTTAATCTCATTTTTAAGGCGTAAATCTTGAATTTTTATTGTTTCGAATTCACAATTTTAAGGGTTTCGAAACTACGCGTTGTATTTGTGTTACTTTTTCTTAGAAACAATGATATAGCAAGGAGGAGGGAGGTAGGGGGGCAGGGTGATTGCCACACCCTTCAAGGGGTGAGGACACAAAAGAAAAGGGATGAGAAATTAAAGAAAGGGTTCAAAATTGCGTCTTCAAAAATCTGCAAACAACAATAAAACGCTGTTGTTGTTGTTTTTGTTGTTGTTGTTGTAGTAGTAGTACCGGTAGTTGTTTTCGTTACCAGACCAGAGCATGAAACGAATAAATTTAAGGAATCTTATGTTTCGCTTGAAATGGTTTGTTTTTTAATTGTTTGTTTTACTAACAAAAGCACAGGATGAAGAAGAGGAAGATTTTTTCTTTTAATGTTTTTTAACGAAAGTTGTTAATGTTGATGCTTCTTCTTAATTTTTTTCTTAATCTAATTTTTTACTGACTTCTTTTCAGACACAAAAGAAACCAGTTTTTTATTTTATTGCGCTTCTAATATTTTTTTCCTTTATAGTTTTTCACCTTTTTTCTGTTTTCTACATTTTTTTGTTCTTCGCAAAATTGTAATCATCAATCATCAGCTGAATGATGTTTTGTGTAAAGAACCATTTGGTAACTTTTAAAAAAATTAAAAACTGCTTTCGGAGTTCCTCAAGAAAAAAGATGAATTCGTGATGATATAGAAATATGATTTATACTCTATGATTTAAAATAGTGGGCCACATTAAAGACACTCAGATGTTTGCATTCAAGATGATCACCGAAAGCATTCTAAGCAAAAGATTTCAAAAGCTGAACAACTCTCGAAAGGAGAACAACAAAAAATTTCCACACTCGATTTTGTAATATTTTCTAGAAATTAATGGGTTTTTTTAATGTTTTGCTATATTTTTGCTTTTTTTGGTGTTCTTGTCTTTATGGTGAAAATTTATGAAATGCATTCAATTTACACGTAAACAAAACAAATTTTACGGCATTTCTACGCATTCAGCATCAACAAAAAGCGCAAAACACACTGTAAAGCGTTTCGTTTTTTGTTTCTGGAACTCATATCCGTTAGATGGGGTTTCCATTGAAATGGAAGAGGAAGAAACAAAAGAAAACTGCAAATAATCTGGCAAAACTGGAAACTAGAAACTGACAAATTGAAAGAGACACGAAATGCTACATTTTTAGAGGGAAAAAATCACTTGCGATTCATCTTTCAGGTGCTGCTTCAGCTGCTACTTTTTCTTCTTCTTCTTCTTCTTTTTTATACTGAATGCATGAATGCGAAGTGTAGAAAAACACTCCGAGTGGAGAGACCAGTTTCAAAAGATACAAAAAAGAAGCAACAGCAAAAAATACTATTCAACTAAAGTAAAACTGCAAACTGCAAAAAAACAAGAAACAAGAAACAACAACGACAACAAAATGCATGTAGGTACCATACACGTGTTAAGCAAAAACGAATTCAAAAGAAAAGAAAAGAAACCGAAACAAAAAGAAAACGAAATGAAATTAAATTAAAGGCCAAAAGAAAAAATAAACAGAAAATCCGGCGAATTGCGACAAAGCAACAGCATCACCTCGGAAATCGCATCTGTGAGTAAGCAGCACTTTGGTAGTGTGATTGTGTCATTGCACTTGAGGGACAACGGCAACAACAGCAACAACAATTTTATCCACATTCACACAAGACAGAAAATCACCAAAAAAATAAAGCAATTTCAAGTTAACAACACTGATTGACCATTAAGAAAAATTGTGCGTCCTCGTAGATGTTGGATCGAAAAAAGTAACAGAAACACTCTTATTAAACTTCTTGAAAAAACATCAACCCCAAGAGTTACAATTTTAATGAAAAGCCTCTGAAAATTCCTTTAAAACATTGTGTCTTACAAATTACTTTTAAATACTTTTATAAACCCTAAAAAATGCTTACAAATCCTTTACAAATTTCATAAGAATTCCTTTAAGAATCCCAGAAAAAACCAAACAAATTTTAAGCAATTTAAATAAATTACAATGTTAAAAAATTCTTAAAAAACTTAGGATATTGAATAATATTCGTGAAAAATAGCTTCAAAACTGGGTTGAAATATTTTATAAAAATTCTTTTTAAGACCTTAGAAAATTCTTAAAAGTTTCTTACAGTTTTAAAGATTTCCAAAATTAACAAAAATTATGTAATCAAATTATTTTCAAATGACACCCCGTTCATGCGTCCCACCAAATTTGAGTATAAAAAGACTGATGATGAGTTTTGAAGAGTCTCAAAAATAAATCACAAAAACGGAAAACCTGAAAATAATTCAAAAAATAACCACAAAAAAGGAAAGTAAATTGAATAAAAACACCCACTTTAAAAAACCAACCAACAACAACAAAACGAAGAACTCGAAGAAAAAACCACACAGAAAAATATAAAAAAAAAACAAAAACTGACCGCACACAGAAAACCTTTTTTTCTTTATTTCTGGGATTATATTCAGCTTTCGCTTGGTAAAAATCAAAAAACAAATTATTAAAAAATTGAAAAAACCAAAGTATTATTAGTTGTGATTAATTAAGTTGAATTAATTGTTAAATATTATTCATTACTTAATTCTTTACGTGTTTTCTTCAAAATTAAATTCCATCTTCGAGGTTTAAATGATTTGTTTCCATGGCTTTCTATGACTCATTTATACTCAAGTCTCAAGTACTCAAGCATAATAATAATAAAACTCCTTCTTCTTCTTGTCCTTATCCTCATTTGCTTTTTTTCTTCTTTTTTTCATCAAATTCCCTTCAATCGAATTCGTATTCAAAACTCAGCTCCTCATCAACATGTTTTTATTTCTTTTTTATTATTTTTATTACTCTTTTTTTTGTTATTCATGATTAATCATTTTAACCCATTTTATACCCCACACTTTAAAGTGCAGTCGTTTAGATTAACGGTGAATAAAACAAAACCTGAATTTGAAACTCTTTAAAAATAGTGTTTATTTGCGAATCAACATTTTAAATCCGGTTCTTTTACTCTGTGGGAGAAATTCAAAGGTTAATCTAAACATGGACCCGATCGAGCCAATCAAGTTAATCAAGATTCTAAATAAATACAATACTTTGTTGAAGTTGTTAAAAAAATGTTGATTGTTGACTCTAATCACGTGGCGATGATCGTTAAATGTTCGTAGATCGAATGAAGATTGATCTCTATCACATTAGAGCCAAGAGAAAGGGAAAGAGAGTACGAGAGAAGGAGACGACAGAGAGAAAGAGGGACAGATCGGATATTAAACATCAGAGTTGATGGTCATCTTGATGATCAAATTGAGTAGATTTAAAGGAATGATGATGAGGATGTGGATGAAGATGAGGATGAAGAGAAGGATGGAGATGATTATGAGCATGAGGATGATGAGGTTGATCAAGAGGATGAGAATGAAGATGAGGATATTGAAGAGGTTGATAACGAGGATGATTACGATGAGCATAAGGATGAGGATATGGACGAGGATGATGAGTGTGAGAATTCTTTATAAGAGAGAAAAACTTCCGAATTGATTAACTATGATGTCACATATATTATATTGACACATACATATATTGCTAGATTCAATAATAAATATACTACAGTAGACTATATAGTTTAATAACCAGTCTATTAATTCTATTCTCTCTTTCTGTCTTGATTTTCTCTATTCTCCGCTTTGAGTTTTTTGCTGCGGCTCATGATTGAATGCTTCGAACAGTATTTTTATCAACAAACTTTTTCGATATTTTTATCTAATATCTTTATGAATACAATCAAGAAGTGCAAAAAAATAGTAAAATAAAAAACCTCCGTATCGAATGAAACCCGAGTGTGCAGATACTCGATAAGGAAAAACCATGTGGAAATAAACTAATCCATAAACTGGACAAACAACTTTCCAAGATTCGGTTGAATCGGGTTTAGTTTTGTTGCTGTTTTTCCTCAGTTTTCACCAACAACAACAACGGCCAACAAACAGCAAACTTAACCAAGTTATCTTGGAGCTTGCAACCACGCTTCGCTTCGTTGTTCGTAGAGCTAAAAGACCAAAAGTCCAACAGATCTCACGTGAAGCTGAATGAAGCTAAGAAAAAACTGAAGCTGCCGAAGCTATTAAAGCTGTTGAGGTCGATGCGGTTCGGTGTCTGTTGTGAGCCCATGGTAGCTGATGCTTTGTTGTTGTTGGCAGAGCGAAATTCGAGCTAGAAAAAGAAGAAGGAGGCGAATACAAAGAAGAAGCAGCATTCGTAAAAAAATAGCATCTAAGAAGTCCCTCGTAACAACATTGAGTCGGTTCCACCAACAACAACAACGAACCGGCAGAACCACAAGATTCCGGCTCCAAAAGTTATCACGAGTTACCACCATCACCTCATCGTTGGGTTTATTTTGTTGTTGTCGGTGTGTTTTTTTATAATCAGCTTCTTCTTGCGAAATGTTATCGATAACAGCGATAAATACAACAACAACATGAAGAAGGAGAATATTTAAACTGGTACTGAAATTGAGCTAAAATTGGCTTAAAACGTGGTCGAAAGCGGAGCCGTCGATCTGCCGCTTTAAACGCTTTCGATAGAGACTTCTGTCGCCCGGATCTGATTAGCATCCGTCCGTCTGTCCAGCTGTCTGTTGAAGCTGTCTGTTCCTTGATCTTCCTTGAGTAGCAAATCATTTTCTTCATTATTCCTGCGACTTTCTTCAGCATTGTCAATAAAAAAGGGCAGGGACACGAAGCTATTTCAAGGTCTTAGAATGAATTCTGGGGATGTACAGTTAATCGTTCGGTTTGTTCTAAAATGTTGTTAAATTCAAAGAAATTTTCGAATTCATAAATAATGCAAACATTAAATGAAGCGATTTTTTGGATCGCACCCGAGGCGATCATCGTTGCACAGAGTTGCCAAGTCGCGAAAAAATACCAGATTCAGAATATCCGACGATTTCAAGGTATTAAAATTTAACACTTAAATTTTAAATTTTATTTATTGGCTTGTTATTGTTTGTTGAAAAAATCCACCTCTTTTATTCGGTTTTTTTTTTTACACACGAATCGTTGCTCTTTTTTATGCAGAACTGTTTTCTTTCTTCTTTCGGCCCGCGGAAAACCGCTTCGCTTTTCCAAAAAAAAGGAAGTCGAATGTGAACACTGTTTTTGTTGTATGTTTCTTTTCTTTACTCTGTTTTTTGGTGTGGTTTTTTATACACAAATTTTTATCTTCTCTTCTTCGCTGCGTTCAACGCATAAAATAGAAATGCACTGAATCGGAAACAAATTGAAGCTGTTATGCTTGAGTTTTCGAACTTTTAAACTTCACTTTTCACTGCTTTATGGCTATGAATACAGAGCTGCTGTGATTGTGTGTGTGTGTGTGTTGTTGTTGTTATTGGCTTTAGAGCCATAGTAGCAGAAGAAGAGGAAGCAAGAAATATGGCTTTAATAAGGGCCATCTGTAGCCTCTCCACACACAACTCTTTAAAGCTGAAAAACAACCAGAAAAACTGAATGAATAAAAGCAGAAAAAAAACACAACAACAAACAATAACAACAACCAAGGCAACATTAAACATGCGTGCGAGTTCAAGCGTAACAAACTTATAATGATTTGTAGCCGTTGTTTTCGTAGCAAAATTAATTTTATTCCTCTTTCGTTTTTACTCTGCTCTGCTTTGCTTTGATTTGCTTTAACTAGAGTTCAGTTTTATGCCGGAAGTTTTAAGATTTGGTAAGAACATTAAATTTGTTGTGTTTTGCAATATTTTTTGATGATTTCTAATGTCTTATGTAATCTTCATCCACACACAAGGAAAAACTTCGTTAAATGATTTACGAAAGTGTACAAAAAAAAATTCAATTTCCAGCGTAAAAGCTGTTATTTTTTCCGTGTTTATTATTTCTTTATTCTCATTTATTGCTTTTACTAGACTCTGGGATTGTTAACTGGTTCAACTACTCATTTGACAGAGCCGCGTATCCGGCTTATTGACAGCGATGCCAGTGACAAAACCACAACAGAGACTGCGGAGTGCAACAACAAAATGTGGATAGCAACATTCTGCAGCAACATGTTCGAAGAGAAAACATGGCAGAGTGTTGAAGGGTGGGCAGAGAAAACGTGTGCTGAATATAAACATTGGAGCACAATCAGTCGTAGAGTGGGAATGGACTGTGAAGTGGAGAGGACGGTGGAAGGATGGAAGGCGGAATGGCGAAGGGAGGAGAGCGCAGAAGGCGAGGAAATGCAAAGTACTGAAGTACTGATTAGTTTATCCTTTTAATACATCAGTGAAGAAGTGAATTTAATCCAAAAGTAGAGAGAAATAAATTCAGAAAAAAGAAAAAACGAATGCTATATTAAAATACATGTTATAGAAAATAAAGGGTTTTCATTATAAAAATAAGTGGTGTAATTTTGAATAGCTATGGTCCTGTAAGCGTGGTCGTGGTGGCCATTTGCTGATGTTGTTTTTCATTATTAACGGCATGCCTTCCTCTTTATTACGAAATAAACATGCAATAATTTATCTCAAAAAATGACATTTTTCTTTGAATATCAAAATTACACCTCTTATTGGAAAGCCCTTTAGATGCAAGAAAATATTCTCAGTCTAGTTGATGTGTTGTTAGAGAGAGAAACGTGAACGTTGCTAAATTTTAAAAGACAGACAACAACAACAGTGGTTGGAGTTTTGTGAAAGCCGTAAAAATACAGAATACACTAAGCACAACAACAACAACAAAATAAAACTGACACAAGAGAATATAAGTCAGTCAAGAAGCGCAGCAGCTGAAATAATTGCAGACACATTTAAAGTGTGTCAAAAGCAATAACAACAAAAAGCGAACAAACAACGACAGCAGGAGCAGCAGTCTTCGCTGTCGCCGTCGCTGTCGCTGTGTCCGGCGTTTCACAACTTCACAGCTTCACTGAACTTTTCACAGAAACTCAGCTTCAAAACTTGAGGCTGTCCGCCCTCCCCGCCGTCGCGCTTTTCCATTTAACTGCACATGAGCATTAAAAAACAAGCCATGCAACAACAGCAACAAGAAGAACAACATTGTGCAGTCTTAGTTCATTGGTGAAATCTGGTTCTCCATCATCGACTGACTTGATCTCTCCCTCTCTCTCTCTCTCTCTCTCTCTCGTAGTCGCTGTCTTTCGGTGGGTCCCTCTTTATTTTGCTGTGACTACTATTTTTGTTGTTGTTCTCGTTGTTGTTTTTGTTTTCTTCTATTGTTGTTGTTCGCTTCCGTGGCTTTCCTCGTTTTCCGTGGTTGCTGCAGTATTTCTTGGGCTGAATCATCAAATTTTTTTGCCATTATCATGTCTCAAACAACATAAATTTTTTTCACCGCTTATTACAGTGTATTTTTCTTTTATTGTGTTTTTTGTTGTTGTTTTGAACTAATTTCATATGCACTCTTATATGCATGTTTTTTCGAGTATTTTAGTCTTTCAGTTGGCTTGACACTTTTAGCCGGTTTCTAATTTTATAGCCAACACCTTGTTTTTATTGTTGTTGTTGCTATTGTTTTGCTGCTTAGCATTCTGTTTGGTTTACTGTGAATGTTTCATAAACTTGTTTCGGACTCATACTCAATTCATTGTCAACATTTTGATTTCTTGAATGGTTTCTTTTTATTTTTTTTTCTTTGTTTCGCCACTCAATTTATATGCAAATTAAATCAATTTTTGTTATTTTATCCTCATTTCTTTTGTTTAGCTTTCATTTCGAAAAGTTTTCTTCTTTCGTTCTTTTTTACTTTTTCCTCTCTGTTGAATTTTGTGATGATAATGAAGCTGAATTCATAATGATTTACATACATTTGCTAATAATTATAATGGCCTATGATCGATAACGATGATGATAATCAGTCAGTGTATATGTCAGATATGAAATTAATATCTCTTTCTTAAAATAAAAACGAAAGCTTAAAAGAACTACAAAACTAAAAAAACTAACCGACCGAAGTTCTTTAAAAAAACGAAATTGTTATAAATTACTATAAATCGATATGTTTATTTATCTGTGTTTCATGTTTTTTATATTCTGTATTTATTTTACGTTTAATTATTATTAATTAAGTCTTCAACTTTGACAGCAAGAAGTTTCTAATCAGAAAATGAGGTTTGAATCTGTAGAGTCCTTCCCTCCTCCCTCCTCCCCCCACCCCCCACACACAAATCAATACAACAACAACAACAACAATTGAAGCTGAGAGTAGAATTGGTTCCCCAAGAAAGCCTTCGATTAAATCGGAAAAAGAGTCCAAGAAAAAAGCTTCAAAGAAGTATTTAATTACGATCCAAGAAAATGAACGTGTATCTAAAAATCATTAAGGAAAAAAAAGAAAGAAAATAAAGCAATGGAACGGAGTGAGAGTGGGATAGGAGGCTGAAAGAAAAGAAACTTGAAAAAAGTAAAACTTACCATCCACGGAAGCATCGTCTAATAAAATTTCCGTAGACTCAGGAAATAAGCGAATAAATGGAGCGAATGAAAGTGATGATAATCATGACAGAAAGCGAGAAGGAGAGGGAGAGAGAGAGAGGGAGATGGAGAGAGAGATAGAAGTGAGTGATTTCTTTGGCTTCTGTTTAAGTGCAGGGCTTAAAAAGCGCAGGCTTAAGCTTAAGTTTAATCTTAATTTTTAATGAAGAAGGAACCTCAAAGAAACTGAAGATTCGTAAAAGTCTGTTAAAATAAAACAACACAAAAGGTTTTCGGTGTTTTTTAAAAATAATCACAACAAAACAATAACAAGAAATACAACAACAACATCCACAACAACACCAACATTATACTTAAACTTAAATCTCAAAGAAACGAAAGAGTTCAAAGACAATGAAAGTAAAGACAAGAAAGTAAAACAAAAAAATTAAGAAAAATAAAGTAAACAAAACACAACAAAATGACTGAACATCCCGTTATAGATTTTTACATTTTAGTTGTTGTTTTCCTTTGTTTTAAATAATCCGATCATAATAAATGTTAAGTTTTATTGCAAAACCAACAAAAACTCTTTTATGAAAAAAGAGAAAGAAAAAAAAAAAAATCAAAACGAAATGAACACCAAAAACAAATAAAAAAAAGCCAAATACATCGAAACCGTAAATTTTGGAGGTGAGCAATTTTTTTTTGTTTTTCAATACTTTCACTTTCTCTTTTCTCCGGTCTGTCAGCGGATATCTTTTCACTGATCTCTGTCTTTAGGTAAAACCGTTGCTTATGCTTGATGTGTGAATGCGGTACCTAAAGTGTTAAAAACCAACGAAAAAACGACAAAATACTCATATTACAACAAAAATAAGGATATTAAATTTAAAAAAAATACTGACTTCACTTTATTGCTGACTCACTACGAAATTCATTTAAAAATTTAACCCTTGTGCAGCTCAGTGCGTATTCATGAGCCACTCATTCAGTGATAAAATATTGAATATCGAGCCACTTGCATGCATTCACTATTGAATCATTTGTTGACTGAAGTTCACTAAAACTCTTATTAGTTTGAATAAAATTTATTTATTTTGCTTTTGCTGTTTTTGTTCAGAGATGAAGAAAGGAAAAAATATTCGTATTCGTTGTAAATAAAAACGAAAACTAGTAACAAATTACGTTGTGTTATACGAGTACTTTTTCGTATAATTCTGAGAGCTCATGCTGCTGTTTTTGTTGTTGCTGTTGTGTTACAATGTTGCTATGGCAACCATTTGGTTGCTGTTGTTCTTTATTGTTGCTATTTTGCTGTTGTTGTTGTAGTTGTCTTTAGCCAAACTGAGGATATACGAGTAACATACAAGTTTTATACTTTTAGAAACGAATTTGTTCATGACACAAGTGAGAGAAGGGAAAAAAGGAGTAAGAGAGAGAGAGAGAGAGAGAGAGAGAGAGAGAGGAGAGACAGATACTAAATAGTACCAGCAACAGAATCTGAAGGACCTCATTCCGGAACATGTACAATGTATGTCTGGAGAATATTCTTGTTCTTGTTGTTGTTGTTGTTATTTCAGTGATGCTTTCATGTTACCCGAAAAAGGATTCACGTACGTTGAATGAATCCTGCTGTTGTTGGTTGGTTGCTGTTGTTGTTGCTCTTTCAGGTGGCATCAGGAAAACTCTTTTAAAACTTTGTTCGAATGGATGTCAGTCTGTTGTTGTTGTTGTTTAATTTTGTATTCTTGTTATTGAAGTGTTTTTTGTTGTTGTTGCAACTTACAATGTTTAAATATTTAAAATTTGTTGCTAATTACCTAAAGCGACTTCTGGAAACGTGACCAAAATAAAGTCGGAAAAATTTTGAGGATTTCGGATTTACTCTTATTTTTCCTTTTTCTTCTTTTTGTCTTCCTTAGCAATTTAGAGTTAGTTTTAAGTAATACTTTATATGAATTTAAAGAGAGTTTTACTAAATAGAGATACTAAATAGAGATAGAAATAGAGATAATAGAGATACAATTTAATCCAAAATTTAATTAAAAACGTGTGTTTTTTAAGCTCGCGATTGTGATTTTATGAATCGTGAATATTTTATATTATTTATCAAGAAATTTTGCTTGCTTATATTGTAATTTTTTAATATCAGCAGAAAAAACACGGTGGGGGGGGTAGGAGGGACGGGGACGTAAAACTAAAAACCGTATCGTTTGTTTTTCATTGTACAATTGTTTCTTTTTTTGCATTTTATCAAATTTCCGTTTGTTGAGTTGTGTTGAGTGAATCTGAAAACTCATGAAGTTGGCTGGCTGTTGAGTTGTTATTCGATAAATATTATAATAAATTCACGTGATAAGCTACGAGTCACTTATGCGCGAATAGGCGAATAGTTCTCCATACACGATATCGCGGAAAACTGAACCGACTCCGGACAAAAATAAAACCTAAAAAACAAGGAATTCCTTTACTTCGCAAAATACATACGACATCTATGAATAGTAGAACCAAATGAGATATACGAAGAATACAAGGAAAACGGAGAGTACGAGGAATACGAAACGAGGTACACGAGTTATATCCGGAATACGAGAAATATGCGGGATACCAAGAATACCAAGAATATGAATTAAAAGAAAAAGAATAAGGAATATGAGGTTTACTAGAAGTATGAGAAATACAAGGGACATGTGGTACAGTACGAGAAAAACGAGAAATACGTTGTAGATATCAAGTGTATCTGTCGGATGTATGAGAGTAACGAGTTCATGAAGAAATCACGAGCTTATTGTGAGTATGATTAGTAGCGGAAACTGTGTATGGTACAGAGTCCGAACGCGTCAGTCATCTATGCTTGGTCAGTTCACACGATTTGGCCACACGGAAAAGGAGTATGATTGAGATACGAGTTGGAAAGGAAGACAGAGAAACGGAACAGAAATCCAACAACAAATGAAATCAAATCAGAAATCAAAGCGATGTAGTACGTAGATGAGAAATTAAAATCTAATGTGTACATAATGAACCTGCGACTACGGGTAATACTCGTAATAAACGTGTATCTAATGTACGTATCTCGTTTATCTCGTGCGTAACGTTAATCGATTCACATAAGAAACAAACGTACTATAAACGTAGAAGAGTGAAAAGTTTCCGTATCTCGATTCAATAGAAATCATATAATTATTTCTTTTTTGGTTTATTAACTTTTTTAAAAATTTAAAACATGTTTTGACTGTTTAAATAATAATTTTTTTATACACAAGATCGGTTCAGGAAATCTTTAAACAAGAATAAAAATCGTAATTTTTAAACACTGTTTTTTTTTTTAATTTATTGAAATTTTATATATTTATCGTATTATATTTTAAACACCAAATTTATGAACAATTAAATAATTAATTTATTTATATTTTTACATCTTTTTGTTGTATAAATTAATCATAATAAAAAATTCATACGAAAAAAGAACTCCCCAATGTTAATATAAGCGAATATTATTTTTTTGCTCCATCGAATTTTAATCTTTAAATTTTAACGAGAGTATTTTCATCATTATACCCTCTATTACTCAATATATACCCATATACAGATAAGATTATATAATGATCTCAATAACAATCTTAAAATTACTAATGGATATAAAATGAAGCGCTTTTAACCTCTCTGCTGATGTTTTACTTTTCTCTACGTCTTTGCACCTGTCTCTCTCTCTCTCTCACTCTCTCTCCTTCTCTCACTCTCTCTCTCTCTCACTGTCTCTGTCCAGATTTTGCCTTGATTAATTAATTTTATATGGAATCAGAGATCCAGTCGCTGCAATTAAATCGCACTTTATAGTCTACGATTAAAAAAAAGCTGAAGTGCGCTTTAAATCCGTGTCGAGTATATAAACGAAATGACATGACAACCAACACGACAGAAAACCGATTCAGTTCGAATCGCTTTGTTTCTGTATTCGGTAGTAGTTAAGGTAAACAGCCACTCCCACTTCCATTTCTCAGCAAGAGACGTTCTGCGCTACTCAACGCACGCCAGTGGATCAATTCTCGAATATCTATTAATTTTTTAGTAATGCACGAAAAGCCAATATTTTGATTCACATGACTTCAATTAAGTTCGGCGTATTTAAAGCAGACGTTAATCTGTCTCGCATTGCATTGCATTTGCATATATACGCCTCGGAGACAAGTTCTCACACTGATAAATAAGGTTAATTATTGTCATCATGAATCGCATTAATTTAAACGTAATAAATTTATTATAAACTCGATTCACTCCAACTGCAAAAAAGAACTCCACACATGAAACAACAACTACATTATAATAAATTTACAATCTCACATTTCACGATTCGAGCGAATCGTTTATTACTTTTAATAAATTCAATTGAAGTGAAAATTTAATGGGCGAGGATGAATGACGCTGAATGACCGAGGAACGTCACCGCTGGGAGAATGTACACTCACCAAACTAAAGCTAGTCCCAAGTTTGAGATCAAATTCGGTCCTGATGAATGCCAGTTGAGGTCAGACAACCTCGAATGCGTTGATTGAATAACAGGCAGGCAGGCGACAAATAATTTACAATCAACCGTATAAGCGACTATACAATCACTTAACACATACATACAATAACATCGAATTTTTTGCAACACAGTTTTACGCATTCATTTTTGGTTATTTCGTGTTCTAGATTGTAACCGCAGAGTCTGTAATTCTGGGAGAGTAGCGAGGTTAAGATGAGGAAAGGTCGGGTGTCAGGTGACTCATGGAAGTCACAAAAGTCCCATGAGAGTCGAGGTTTCATTGATGAATGCTAAAAAGGCGAGAAATCAGCAGAAAGTAACAGGAATCGTCTAAGAAGAGAAGCCCAATTTCATGAATTCGGTTAATTTAGTGAGTGGTAATTACAAAAAACCGAGATGTTGTAGGTTGATCAGGAAGAGGCGTTGTTGAACCACTTCTGAGGCGAATCTAAGACAACTCTAAATCTGTTGCTTCGGTAATCTATACTTTTTGCGAACCTTGGACCCCCTAAACCGTCTGGGTGGTAATACTCTCCATGGCAACTCTAACTGACATGGCAACTAAAACTCTAACTGGTGAACTATTTATATTAATATCCGAACTCACCTTCTTATGATCGGCAGCGGTATAGAGAACCTTCCATCGCTCACAATTGTTGTTGCACCCTGTAGAGGAACGGTTGATATCACTGGCGTTAGCATGGTTGTTGGTGGCGGCGGTGGTGGCGGTCGCTGGGGCGGCGACGGAACATTCACGGTAGAAATGCTATCACCAGCGCCAGACAACGCGCTGTACGGCGGCGGAAAGTGGCTGTGCAGGATGTCGGGTAGCATGGGCCGCAGGAGGGCCGGCGACATACCCGGCAGCATGGTGGCACTCGGCGGTACTGATGCATGATGCATGAGTGGCGGATGCAGATGCGGATGCGCATGCGGCGGCGGAAGCGGCGGAGCGGGCAACGAGTGACGTTCGGAATGACGGCGGGTGGCAGCGTGTGGATGATGGTGAGGGGGTGGTAGCTGCGCGACAACATGTTGCAGTTGCTGCAATTGCTGTAGTTGATGCTGCTGATGGCGGCGTTCGCGACGTTCGCGGCGACGTTGTTCGCGGGAGGCCGGGGCGCTTACCGCAGCCGAAGAAGCGGCCGCAAACGGAGGCGGTTGGAAGGAAAATCGATGGACAGGAGTGCGTAGATGAACGGACTCGATGTCATCGGTTTGACATTCGGTCGAGGTGAAGGTGCGCGTGGGAGAGGCGGTTGGTGTGGAATTCGAAGAGGTGCTGGTGGGAGAAGACGGCGTGGTTGCTATGGACAGACGTTGTGGATGATCCGCTTGGCTATTCACACTGATGACACTCACACTTTCCCGATTGGTCGCAGCCGCAGTCGTTGATGTTGCGGTTGGTGCGACACTGATTTCATTATTGGCAATATTTTTGCTACTCTTCGCCGCATTCGCAGGCCGGCTGCTACTATTACTACTACCGCTGAACACTTTAGGCACTGAACTACTACTATTTACACTCACCCCGACACTAATATTTCGGTTGCTACTATTTTCGCTCTGCACATAATTGCAGTTAACCACACTGACGCCGTTATTATTGACGACGGACTCATTCAACACTGTTGGCGAGCTAACAACATTGCCACTGTTGTTGTTGTTGTTTCTGTTACTATTATTATTATTATTATTACTATTATTCACTTGAATTGTTAAACTAGGCTGACGTTGACAGGGTTTTGTTGTTGTCGTTGTTGCTGTGGTTAAAATTGCAACAGAACAATTATTATTATTATTATTATAATTATTACTATTAACGTTGCCTCTACTGCGATAGTTAATCGTGTTGTTGTTGTTATTGTTGTTGCTTACATTGTTACTGCAACTGTTGTTGTTGTTATTATTATTATTGGTGATTAAATTATTTGTTGTTAGAAAAACACTACTCGTTGTCGGCACAAATTTCAGTGCATTTGTTGTTGCCGTTGCAGTTGTTGCTGCTATTGTTGGTGGGCTTGCAACAGCAACTGCTGCTGGTGGGACGTTCAGACGCATCTTGTTATCCACCAGCATCGACTGATGCTTTGATTGACTTTCACTCGCATGTATCTCGGCCCTCAAACGCTCCAGTTCAGCCAGGCATTTGTTCGGTGTCAATGCTTGTTGTTGCTCCGGCTGCTCGCCGGATTTCACTGTCCCAACAGCAACTGGATTTACGACTTTTCTACGCGCTGAACTTGGACGCAATGTAAATTTTCTCAACAGAGGCGATGACAACGACGACGACGACGCGCACTCGACGAACTCTCGTGATGAACTGAGAGTGATCGTCGTTGCTGGTCGCTGTTCAACTGCAAGAGCAGCAGCGGGCGACTGGTTGTGGTTGCGCGAGGTGGTGGTTGTTGTTGATTTGTTGCTTATGCTTGTTGGTGAGTTCATTTGTTGTGTCGTCGTCGCTGTTGTCTGTCGCTCAGCGACGGATGCAGGTTGATTGACCTGGTGCACGTTGTCGTCATCGATAAAGAGTGGTGTTGGTGGTTGTTGTTTTTGATTCTTGTTGTCTACCTTCTGCAAGCATTCATGATCATTATTATCGTCATCGTCATCATCATAGTGATCACGACAGCCACTCTTTTCGCTGTTGTTCTTTTCTTCGCTTTGCTTATATTTAGCATTCGCCATCCGCTTGCGTTTCCGTTGCGTGTGTTTATTATCATCCTCGCCCATTTCAGGTTGCGTTGTGACGTCATTATTGTTGCTTTCTACCACCTGCTCATCGCTCAGTTTAGCAACATTGTTGATAAACTTTAAATGATCGTGGCTCATGTTGCTGCGCTGTGGTGAGTGGTTGTTGTTGCTGTTATTGTTGCTGTGTGAAATATCGACAGACGCTGGCAACTCTTTACAGCTCTGCAATCAAATATCATTTAAGCAAATTAAACAGAATTTAAATCTTTTTAAAATAAAAGTTTGTATGAAGAAATGTATTTTTGTTAAGATCGAAAAAGTCTTAATATAAAAAGGCATAAATAAAAAAAGTTCAATAATCTTTGTGTATTTTGAAAGGATTAACAGGTTGTCAGCATCAAAATTAAACCTCTTTTTTCATTAATGATTGATCATTCCTTTGACCTGACGAACGACAAGAATGTTGAAATAACAACTGTGATCAATTTTCGACAGCTGCCCTTTCTACCCTCCCCACTTCCCTTCACGCGTTGATAACACAGAAGTTGATAATCGCATTTATTACATCACGAATAAAGCGGGGAGCATGTCAAATGTGAGTGAGTGCATTTTATAGCACCTCAAATGGAGTTCTTATGAAGACCCGAAGCGAGGAGGGTGATTGAAAGGGGGGCAGGAAGGGAGATGAAACAAATTGTGTTGAACAGATAAAAACTGCGTGAATAACGTTAGAACAGCGGCAAAACATAATCAGAACCAGCAGCGTACCGACTGACAACAGTGGCAATTAGATAAACAACGAGACGGACAGACAGACGGACACTCGTACAGACGACTGCGATTTTGATCCGATATTAGATTAAATTAGATTGGATCCAAACAGAACAAATAAAGCCCTAAAAGCACAGATGTTTTGTAAATATTTGTATGTCTGTCTCTGTCTCTCTCTTTCTGTCTCCCTCTCTTCCTGTCACTCTATCCGGTTATCTTCCCAGCTGCGTATTTATTGGTTGTGGTCTAGTTGGCGGTTCGCTTCAAACGGCATGAGTTATTAGATGCCTGTATTGGCAGCTGCTGGTTGCTGGTTGGTGTCGGCGGCACTGCGAACCCGTTCCAGTGGTGCAACAAGCTTTGCTTACGTCACAAATAATAAGCTGTCACGCCTGAGCCAATGTGAGGGTAAGCGAGGTGATTGAAGATGAGACAGAAAACAGTGAGGGAGCGAGAGAGAGGGAAATACTGATAAACAAAATAGAGAGACAAAGAAGTATACTTAGTAGTCTAACTGATGTGAGGCGAACAGTTGACAGCTGTCAGATAACTCGATGGCGTCAAATAAGAAACAGTTAAAGCGATGAAGTTTTAAGAAAAAATTAACAAGTTTAAGAGACGACAGTTCAACCATTGACCTCAAATCGATAGCTCAGGAAATGATTTTGAAACCGATAACAAGCGAAGAATCGACAGAAACAGTTTACGAAATGACAGGTTAGCCGATCATATGGAATCCAGAGCATTTCAACAAAAGACACTTAAGCCGAAGACAATTAAACAAATGATTTTATTGTACATTGCAAACGAAGTCCAATTAAAATGAAATAATTGTCAACATTATAAATCTTTAAAGACTTCAAGTCTTTCGTAGTTTATACAATACTATATACAAACATGAATATTTTCATAAATCATAAGGAAATCCTTTACGCTTCGTTACTCTTTACTTTTAAGAGCAGAGAAATGAGTTCATTAAGTCACAAAAACGACAACATTTTACACACATACGTTCAAATGACATCACAACTGACACTTGCGGGATAATATTCGGTATTGCTTATTATATGGAGCAATTCTGTTGGTCCCTACTACAGAACTGACTGTCAATACAACTGATTGCCACAACGGCGATGTAAAGTCGACGTCGAATGACTGTCTATCTGTCTGTCTGTCTGTCTTTGAAGCGTGGTAAACTGTGTGCATTTTGTTCTATTGCTGAGATTGTTTTTATTACTATTATTAGTTCCATTCGACGGTACTTTAGCTTTATCTTGTCGCACTCTGGCAGTTGGTGGTGCCGATATATCTGAGTCCCCCACAAAATAGAATCCAATCTGTACGTCTTTACATGTCACTCGACACTCGGTCCTTCCGTATGTTTATTTTGCTTCCACTTGCTTCGAACGACAGAAGAAATCCGGATACGAGTGCATGTGCTCCTATACAGCATAAAGTGCGGTTTGTTTACTGTTATGGGCACTGACATTTGACCCATGCTGTGACATTTTGTTGATTGCCTCATTTAAGTGCTGCTGGTGCTGCTTCACATTCAAAATGCATGAACTGATTAGAATGAGTTTTACTGCTTAATTAATGTGTCTGTTAGAGAGGGGGAAAACAAAAAAAACCCGGAAAAATACGATGTGGGTTCGAATATTTATTGAACATTTTAAAAGCTTTCCCTGTTGGTTAGATGGTCATATTTTAGATTGGAATGAATCTAAAATCTACTTAGGATTGATAAATAATTTAAACATCCGTTAGACTCAATGGATTCACGATAACTGATCGATTGACTTCTTCTGGCTTTAAGAAAGTATGTGGCTCTAAAAGAACATGACTACAAACTATACAAATCCTGAAATAATTGTTCCATTATGTTAAATAATTATTTGTTGAGGAAGCTTTGTACAATATAACATCCATCACTTTACAGAGACTTTAATAGAGATCGAGTCGGAGGAACACAAGTCATGGAAGACAGAAGACGACAAGAGAGATCGTGACCGTTATGGAGCAGGAATAAAGAGAATGTTGATTAAAATATATTATGGGATAATAATAAAATCCATATACACGATATAGATACCCAATACTATACTTTTAATGAGCAAGACATGGTTTAATACCATGGAACCATGACAACTCAACTCACCTCATCAATAAAATTATCCGTGAACGAATGCACCAGCCGTCCACCAGCGTCTTCAGCAACAGCATCGCTTTCAATACGCTTGGTTGATTGATTTTCCGTATTCGTGTGATTGGATGTCCTCATCGTCGTAACGGTTGTCGCTTTCAAACTCTGAAGAAGTGGTTTCAAACCCTTCGATGAGCCTTCCAAACGCTTCACCGATGAATTCCTGGAATACAACGACTCATACGAAGGCGGCTCCAGAGCGGCTGCCGATGTGGAGGACCACCAGGATTTGGCGTTGAGGCTCGGTGGGGGTCCGTAGTGAGGATAGGAGAATCGATAGTAGTTGTTGTTGGTTGCTGCAGCGTTACTTTTATGACACTCCGGGGCAATTAATGTAGACAACGAGTGCTGCTGCTGATGATGATGTCTATGCTGTTGCAGTTGTTGTTGTTGATGATGTTGCTGATGATGATGTTGCTGATGATGATATGGTTGGTAGGTGTGGTTGATATCAGTAATAACAGCAACATTAGCCGTTGCTGTACAATTATTATTATTATTAAACATTATGTTGGAGAAAGGCACAAAATGTGTTGTTGGCAACAAGAAATCATTGCAACCAAAGTAAGATGATGTCATCGGCACAAATGCGGCTGCCGCAGCTGTTGTTGTTGTTGTACTTGCCACAATGCCGACATCGTTTTCCTTGTCGTCGTCGTCCTCGACGTCGTCCTCGTAGCCGTTGCGTGATTTCCGCAGCCTTTTGTTTAGTTTCTCGTCATCATCCTCCGACGAGCTGTCCGTCGAAGGCCGCTCGTAGGGTGTCCACAGCATTGACGAGAGCGCCTCCTCTACGTCGGGTGGGCGACGGGGATGCTGGTGATGGCTGCGTTCTGTCATGTTGCTGAAGAAGCTGTTGCGCTGTGATGACAGGAACGATGACAGCTGGCAAGCGTATTTGTTGCTGTTGTTGTTGTTGTTGTAGTTGCAGTTGTAGTTGGATATGCTTTTGTGCGGCAGGCGTACGATTTTGACATTTCAATGGTGACGCCTTGAGTGGTGAAGAATTTGACAGTTGTTTTTGTTGTTCTTGTTGATTTTTGACATGGCGATGACGCTCGCACAGAAACCGTGTTCGTCAGATTATTTCGCCTTGAATCCTTTTTTATTGCGATACTTTTTCACTCTCCTCTCTCTCTCTCTCTCTCTCTTCCTCTCGCTATCTGATTCTTTCTATTTGCTCTTTGCTTGGTGTTTTCTATCTGTATATCAGATGTTGGGTGTATTTACACTCAGGTTTCCCTTCTACAGCAGGTTTTCTATCATATCTGCAAGAAAAGAGTCAAAGCATCATATAATATATACGTATATATAAATTATTTATATGCAACATGATGATGCAACATATAAATTATTAATAATATAAACTGAAAGAGTTAAAGAAGGAAAGTTCGACACTATTGATTGATTGTCTGATTGAATTTAGCTGAACTGGACCAAACACAGTCCTTCGACTTCTGACACAAGCAATATACAAACATTTGCTCAACATTATTATTGCCACAACATGTTGCGAGCAACAAAAAGGGAACAACAAGCAAAAAGTCACAAAGATTCAAAATGAGAAGCAGTGAAGAGAAGAAATCCTGGGATCAGGGTCATCAAAGTCCTTAGAACGAAAAAGTATACTCTCTTTTTCCCTCTCCATCCCCCCCCTTCTCTCTCTCTCCTTTCTCAATCTCTCTCTCTCTCTCTCTCTCTCTCTCTCTCTCTCTCTCTCTCTCTCTCTCTCTCTCTTTCCTATCCTGTATACAGATTTTCATTCAAACTCTTTTCTCTTCGCCCAGAGGATCCCTGAGTCACAGCAACCGGCGCCTCCGCATCCTTGAAATATTTGACCCTACAGTAGGCATCAGTGTAGCTCATCACTTTATTACCACGATCGCAATTCAGCACCAGAACAAAAGCTCAACATCAGCAACAACAACAAGAGCAGGAACAAAAACAACAGGAAAAAAACAACCAAAAAGGATGGGAAAACTGCTTCTTTTCAGATACAGACGCACACACGCAGGTTGTGTCTTTCACACATGAATGCCCAACAAAGTATTGTTGTTGGGAGTGTGTTTTTTATGCCTATTTTCGGTCAGTTTTTGTAGAGTGTCCCCGGAGTCTCTACGCAGACAAAGCGAAGTGTTCAAGCTCGCCATCGCTCAGAAATACCTCAATTTTTAAAAATCTAACAAAAAGGTTTGAATAAAAACACCGAAACCCCAACATTTTTTAACTAGTTTTCTGAAGAGATGCTTTTTTTGCATTTCGGTCGATTTGGCTGTCTTTCGCAGAAACGTGAACAACGCGTCATGCAGCTTGTTTTGTTGTTGTTGTTATTATTGTTTAGATAGATGTATCTTGTATTTTTTTTTTGGATGAGAACTATTTTAGTCCTTATTTTTTTCAGTTAAGATGATTTTTTTAAGCTCCGAAACGTGTTCTACTTCAAAAACTAAGCAACGGAATCGTTGTGCAGTCGTGCTCCGTGTTTCCGCTTTCGTTCCTTCCTCTCCTCCTTCTTACGATTACCACCCCCCCCCCCCCCCCCTCACGCACCATCCCGTCTCCTATCCTAGGTATTGAGCAACATTCAAATCTACGAAACGACCCGCTAAACCTTTTTAGAGTTTATTTCTTTAGTTTAGAGAAACTTTTCTACAAAAGGCGAAAATCAATTGATGAGATCCGAAATCTTTTCGCTGCTTGAATCTGTGATTAACGCAAATTAAATTTTGTGGAAGTGTTGAAATGAACAAAAAATAATCAGTTATATTTTATTGTTTCTAGATCTAGATTGTTTTTTACTTTGCACTTGCATTAAGTAAATAAAATAAATTTTAATAAAAAAACACCTCCTTCCAAATGAAGCAGAAGATGATGCTTGAAAACTTTCTGGAAGTTTTAATTTAAAGTTTTTCTCTTCGTTTTTTAGTACGCATTCTTTATTCAGCATCCTTCGAATTTATGGAAACTTCTTTTAAACTTTCCATTCTTGTTTTCTGTTTCTGATGGAGCAAAAGAAAGGAGAGTATTTTGAGGGTCTTGTGGCTCCGAAGCTCAGCAGAGAGTCATTGAGTGAGTCAGCGAAAGTCAACGGAGCATCTGCAGGATGTTGAATTAATTAGTATTTGTATAGCTTATTGGGCAGAAAATACGCAGGCGAATACTCGAGGTCGGGACCTCTCCATTCACCCCCGAGAAACCCCGAAGTATTTCTGCTTCATAAACTGTTCGCTAAGTTCAACTAAAGCTCAATTGAATCGAACGAATAGAATAGGAAGAACAAATATTTGTTTAAGTTTGGAAAAGTAGAAGAGTGCCAACTATTTTTAGTAATCACTTTCAATGAAAATGTAGATTATCGCTTAAAATCGAACATAAGGCAATAATCTTAAGAAAACTTATGAAAGAATGCTTTTTATAGACTTGAGCTACTTTTATCGAGTATTTGTGCAAGGTATATCGATACTATCGATAGATACTCGTATATCTCGTCATCTTGACATCTTGTCATCGACATTTCGTCATCGCCATCCTCCCGTCGCGTCATCTTCATCCTCCCACCGTCATCTCGTCCCTCGCCGCCTCTTCTCATCTCACACGAGTTTGCAAGCGACTTTCTTTTCGCTGTGATGGCTGAAGATCGGCTGAAGATGGAATTACGACATAAATATTCACAAAACTCTGTCAGCATCTTCTCGTTCCCAGGAAATCTCTTTTCGCTTCCACGGAGTGGTTCAAGCTCTGGGGTAGTCTCGGGGCTGTGATGAAGACAGGCATCGCAAACAGCCCACGAAAACACTTTGAAATCAGGCGCAGTCCTTGAAAGTCGTAAGGAACGTGCTACAATTGTTGTTGTTGTTCATATTGTTGTTCATATCCTAGTTGTTGTATACACTCATTTCGCTGATGCCATTTTTTACGAAATCGTTTACTTCGTCAATAAGGTTCTGTCTGGTAAAAAGCTGGCTCAAATTAAATAAAACACCAGAAAAACAGGGGAACTGGAAGCACTAAGTTGCTGCTGTTGTTGTTGTTGTGCTGTTATGGTTGTTGTTTTTCTGTGTCAACACAAGAACCGTTATTCAATCAATTGTTTTCGGTGTCGTCGTCGTCGTCATCTACATACACAAATACAGTTCATATTTACTTTTATATACACTATACTTTTAAATCATTCTATAAACTAAAAACAGACCATGATTATCATCTCGCTGATTATGACCTCTCTTCATTTATCTTTTCAAAATCTTCTTGATATCCAAAGGACACAATTTTTCAATCGTTTTCGTTGATTTTTATACTACGATATATTTACATATGGCGCTTTTTTAATACATTTTCTCTTTTATTGTCTGGGTTGTGCATCGAGAGTTTGCTTATCTGTCACTCAAACCGGAAGTGAACAATTTTACATCAAAGTCGTGTCACTTTCCACTTCAATAAACCCAAACATGCACAATCCCTGTTTCCCTCTTCGCCACTCTCTCTCTCTCTCTATAATTCTCTCTCTCTCTCTCTCTTCCGCTTCCTATCACTATCTTTTCTTTCTCTCGCTCTGATGCACAAGACTTAAAAATATGGTCCAAACATTTATTGCAGATGGCAAAAACGACTTCAGCTTTACGACGCTTGAGT